>CM074956.1:3435415-3464841 GCA_037577455.1 Pangasius macronema
TCACCAGTTACTGGAAACATTTGGTTGAAGTTATTGCTGCTCAAGGGGATCACACCAGTTACTGAGAGCAAAGGTTAGATGAAGATCTGATCACATTTCAGGTCAAATTTCTGTAGAAATACAGAATATTGTAAAGGGTTCACAAACTTTCTAGCAGCACTGTATATCATAGTATATAGAAAACAATATGAGTAGTCTGCTCCAGACTCCACCAGAATGGATGCACAGCTGCTTTTTTTTGCTAAACTGTTATGAAAAAGGCACTTGTGCAACAGAATGGATGCAAAGCCAAAAAACCAAACGACAAGAAAAAGCTCCAATTAAAAAGCTTATAAAGTTTTCTGTTTATAAAGTTATACCGTTTTCTGTGCTGTTTGCTGTCGAGCCTTCATTAGGCTACTAAGCCTGGATTGTCTGTAGCAATCTGCCAGTTACCAAGTTGCACAATCATGACATTTTCGAGATTATTTAAATAAAGTGCAGCATATAGAAAGGGTAGTTTTGATATTTCTGTGGAGTTTATGCTTCAGTTGTGCGTGAGTGCTAAAAAAAAAATAGATACTTCACAATAAATTGATGCTTCGCTGATGTGCCTCTGACACAGCTGGTATGGAAATACTTTTTAAAATGGAATTGGATCAGGTCTTGACGCGATACATGATGTGGTGCCTCCAGTGTCAGAATTGGCCTTTTTGGAAAAAACAGCGAGGAGCTTGGCCTATTTGGGAACTGTAAGAAAAGGCTCCTGCGTGTAACTCTGTCATGAAGCTGGTTGAGAAAAGGCCAGCAGTCTGCAAAGCTTCATCAGGAATACTGGAAATAATTTCATCATCATCTTCATCTTTAGTACGTGCTTTATCCTGGTCATGGTCATGGGGCATCCGGAGCTTATCCTGGAAACAAAGGGCACAAGGCGGGGATACATCCTGGATGGGATGCCAGTCCATAAAGGGCAATACACACACACACATTTGCACTTAGGGTAGGGCTTATAGTTGGCTGTCCACCTGTTGGCCTGTTGTAGGTGGGAGGAAACCAACACGGACACAGAGAGAACATCAGAGCCTATCCCGGGAACACTTGGTACAAGTTGGGAATACAATCTTAATGGAACCTCAGGTCATCCCAGACAATTATCCGAGCGCAGGATCAAACTCCCTGATTGTTTTCCCTTCAGGACTCGCTCACTTCTCTACATGCTCACACGTAACAACTTGATTTCTGAATGGAGCTCCACTTTTACTGGTCACCACTCTGCATTATACATTTCCACCCTGATCAGGTAGATTAGAAGCTTCAAGAACAGTTACAACACCGAAGTCAGGATTGAGTTTCACTCCAATTAGAGCAATCAAAGCGAAAAATAGATGACAACTAGAGGTGCATGTGTTTACTGCTTACAGTGTGCTAACAGGAGTTTACTGGTAACAGGTTTGCCAGTAGCAATTTCCAGTACAGGGCCATGGTGGCAGGTAGCTTTGGGGTTAGCACATTTGCCTCGCGCCTTGAGGTTGGTGGTTCGGTTCCTGCCTCTGCCCTGTGTGCTCCGGGTTTCCATGATTTCCCTGTATTTTTGGGGGTTTCCTCCCTCAATCCAAAGACATTTAATTTATTGGTTGCATAATTGCACTACTTGTCCTTATAGCACACAATAATAGAAGGGATTTATTTATTTAATCACACTATCTGTTGCACCCAGNCCACTGGCTTGCTCATTAGGGATAAATTCACAGTGATAAATTCAAATATTTATAATATATTTTTGTTAATCCATTTAAGCTGTAAAGCTGTAAAGCTGCTTTGTAACAGTGTCCATTGTTAAAAGTGCTATACAAATAAAACTGAACTGAACTGAACTGAACTGAACATGCATTAAATTGTCTATAGTGTGTGAGGTTGTGTGTGATTGTGCCCTGCGAGGGGTCGGTCCCCTGCCCTGTGCCCTGAGACCCCTGGGATAGGCTCCAGGTTCAGTGGATGGATGGATTTCCAGTGCTTTCAGGGAAATTCTGATGATGAAGCATCATTTCCAAAAGCTGTTTTTTATTATTAGCTTCTATTGTTGGATTTTAGATGCAATCTCCACTATACACATTTAGTCAAATTGTTTCTCCACAAACCACCTGGAAAAACAGGTTAAATGTTAAATTATTAAAAAACAAATATAATTGTGTATTAATACACCTAATAACTTCTAGAAATATTACATTTTATTCAAGCTTGAAATGTTTGAAAATTATTATTTGATTTGGAAATTATTTTGTATTTATTTCAAGAATTTCTAAAATTACCTATATCCTATATATATATTACCTATAAAATGATTTTTTATATCATAATTATTTCCCAAATCATCCACCCACGCACTTCCTGGAAAGGTAAATATTCCCACACTGTCGGAAATCCATGCTACTGTTTATCACATCTGTAAAACAATAAGGTGCCTTCCTCATGCTCTTCATTTACTGACATACTGATTGCATCAGCTAAACCAGTACACGGATGAGCTAAATGAAAACTACCAATTAACAGCTGTGTTTATTCCAGTACACCTGATCAGGGAGCTGTTAAGCCAAGAACACACTGTTAAACTCTGTTAGAACAAGTGACTCATCTGTTGCATACAAAACAGGCACAGTTAGAGCACCCTGCCCACAGTTCCAGTTAAGGGTGGAGAAGAAAGAGGAGAGAGGGTTGGGAGATCGAACCCTCCTTTACAGTGGACAGAAGCCACAGACTCCCTGACAGGGCAGTGCTTTCCTATTTAAAGCAGCACTGAAAATTGGTTATTTGACTTTGTCAGACATGTGTTTGTCTTTCCTGCTTGGAACACTTGCACGTCTGCTACTCTGTGTCAGAAAATAAGATCTTTTTCCAAGAACACAAAGTAAACACAAATAAAAGAACTAGGGTAGACACAAAACTCAAATGAGGACACTCGGTCAATTGTATGTGCATGAAGACTTGCGACACAATCTAAAGAGTAGATGCATTCGATTCTCCAAAAGTGATCAACGCCACCTTTAAACTTGTACATCTAACAACCAAAAAGCCGATATATATAAATAAAGCTACTCAATTTTTTTTTGGGTTGTGATTGCTCAGTAATGAAAGATCTGTTCATCTCGCAAGACTTCTTGTGGTGTGGTACAGTTTGTTAGTTAACTTTCTCTGGAAGAGGCTATTTTTTGACAGACATTGCAGATGACCAACCACAGACCTGTTTGAAAAACATACCGGATTTGCTCACCAGTAACTGCTTCAAACAAAACAATAACGAGATTAAGTTGCAACCTTGAAGATTCTGAAGACTGTAGAAAGAAAGTGGCCTGTGGGCGGAGCTTCTGAATTTGAGACTCAGGGTTGTGAAGTGCCAGGGGTTGATAGGAGTGAGCCTGCAGTTGAAGGTACAACAGTGCCACTGGATTCTCCTACAATGGAGTGAGGTTTCGGAAATAAACGTCGTTCATTTTGCTATCACAAGTAGCAGGAACATTTAGACCTATTTTCACCATTGTCTTAATTGGTACATACATTAGCAGGGTAACTTAAAAAAAAGGAAGATAATAAAACAAACTTCATAAACCAAACATGTCTTCAATGATGGTCTACACGTGGGGTGAAAGGAAGCTTGTGTAAACTATTTTTGGCAAAACTACCCCTTTAGGCCACACAGAAAGTGTGTGTGTGTATGAAAAGCAAGACCTTTCCACTGCAGTCAGTAGCACCTGGACCAGCTTAACTGAGTACATTGCAGTATCTGCAAGATCTCCAGTCATGCCCAGTTTCTCTTCATACTACCCGGGTTTCCACTGCAGCAAAGCCGAGATCACTATGTTTGGTCTGCTGTTCAGGTTTATAAGGGTGGGTGAATCATAGAGGATGTGTTACCTAAATTTGGTCTGCTTGCAAAATTAAACAATTTGGTCTTAAAAAAAATTCTAAACATTCCTTCATGACCAGTGCACTGGCTTTTTCAAACAAACAATTGGACAACCTGCTTATAGTTCCCCCTAACAAAAAAAAATCATTCTCATAAAACCTTTTTCTCTTGGTTGTTTCTCTTGGTTTTCTCTTGGAGCACTATTGTTACATTTGGTATGAATATTAGGTTACATACATATAAAATCTCCTTATTATCCATTACCATGGAGAATAAACAAAGGGCTTTCAACACAAAAAAGATACAGATGGTTTCTGTTTACTGGCAGGTGATGAATGTGAAAATACATAAGCAGTTAAAAATACCATCATACACAGTCAGGTTTTTAAAAACCGAGGAAACACCCCCCCAAACCCACAGTGAAATATGGTGATGGATCGTTCATTCTTTGGGGCCGGTTTGCGGCTTGTAGTCCAGGGGCTGATGTGAAGATTGGTGGCATCATCATCTTCTAAGTACCACGTTAATGCAACATGTGGTTGATTCTGCCAGCAGGTTGATACTTGACAGTAGGTTCATCTTTCAACAAGATAATGACCCCAAATATGGATCCAATAAACACAAATGGTTGTGGTTCAAATCAGTGTTTTTGTGTCTCTGGATTTAAAGTATGTTGATAACCTGGGCACTCGAATGAAGACCCCACATGTGCAAAGCTAAAAATATAAAGGAACTCTGGTGGACCTTATTAGACTTTACTGGAAGACATCCAGGAGTGAGTGACGGGACTACAGCTGAAAGGACTGTGCCTGTTTTAGCACATTAGCCATGTGCTACTCTGACCATGACCATTAAATATTTCCACATCATTTATTTAAAAGAGGTTTAACATGATAAGGGTGGATTATACTTCCTTTTAACTACGCTCAGGTGTACACAAGACGGCTGCCACATGTATCCTGCAGTCGTATGTAGCGTCGCTATATGCTTTATGTCTGGCATGGTTCAATACCAGCGTAAATAGTGGGACAGTATAGCACGGTATCTGCGCCTGACTAAATAAACTATACACTGTGTCTCAAATGACATGTACTGTTCTAGCTTGTTATTGAGTAATATCCCTAACCAGTTTACCTAATACAGTTAGTTACATGTTTGAGTTTTAAAAACATTTCACATACTCTTCAAACCTACAGAAAGGTCTGCTTTTCATACCGTTAGTAACTACTATTGAATGTAAGATCGTAGTGTGTGATTTGAGCTGCAGATCATGACAACAATCACGATGACGGCAGGAAGTTTTAACAGAGCTTGCGTGAAATTCATGAAACATTTTACAGTTCGACTTGGAAACCTGATGGACAGGGATGTTTTGTCTCTGATGTACATGAAGTACTCAGACAATCGTGTGAACAATGCTGTTCATGTTGCCGCTGTTTCTGTGCACACACTAACACGAAATGTGTTAGTGTTAACCTGGTATCAGTGAACAAATCTGATGGCTTTCGGAAAAAAAAGTTTGAGTGCAGCTGGTAATAAAAGCAATAGAGTTTTCATTTAGCTGCACGGCGTTACACACTTGATGTGTAAATGGAGGGTGAAGTCGTTAACCTACACTTGTTGTATTTCATTAAAATTCAAATGAAATTTACATGAAGTTGCTGAATGGAGGTCTGTATGTTTTATATGAACCATTCCAGGTCCTTTGTGGATTTCTGCTCAAGACGAAAAAGAGAGCCGAAAGAGACTTTTTTTTATAGGTTCAGGAGGCCCCAACTTTTTTATTATTACTTTTTAAATAGAAATTTATCACCAGCGATCATGTTAACCTCTTTTCAATTTACAAATTGTTAGTTGAATCCACATTTTTTGGTTTGAGTTAGAGCTGTGTTTTTATCATTATTTGATTAGTGGTAATGACCCTGGAAAAAATCCAGCAAAAAGTTCAGAGCGCTGATGCTAGTTCTCAAACTACAGTCAGGACCTTCTCCAATTAGAACCTACCTAGAGGTGAGAAACTGCTCATGTGTCTTTTCCATCCACTGGAATTCTGAACTCTTATAACTGATCTTAGGCTTTAGCGTAATTACAAGCAGAGGGAATGTTCTACAGCTTGTTTCACTCTACGATGTAATTGAACCCAAGAAGAGCGAGGTAATTAGCTAATGAGTGGAGCAGGGTCTCATTCGCAGGGAAATGCCAAAGCTCGGATTCAAGAACATGATGTTTCTATTGTAACGTTTTTGGAGCTGGAGATGCCTTGCTGTGTAAAGATGGATCATCATTTGTTTAAATTGGCAGGCGATAGAGTCGGGCTGAGGACATCAGGCTCCGATGCACGTCCATCAAGTAACAAATTGGCTACCCTGCAGAGCCGTAGATATTAGTATCCATTCATTTTCCATGTTTCAGAGAGCCTGATCCCTTACTTGAGGTTTAGAATTAGATTGACCGTGGTTAAGGGAGGGTCAGTTGTGGCTAGGAATGGGCACTTATTCCATGCTCGCACTTTCTCCCTCTGATAAAAAAAAAAAACCTGAACGCTTCAGACACGACTTCAACGAAACCAAGGAGCTTTAAAATAAGTAACAACCTGTGAAAATGCCAGCTTTGCCTAGCTTTAAACAAACAGAGCACATCACTCATGTCACATCTTGCCAGCAGTCCTCACCACTTAATGTGTCCAGCCTTTCATGAGCATTTCATATTAAATCCTCCCAGTAGAGACAGGTTACCAGAAAGCATTCTGCCAAGAGAGTTAACCGAGTACAAATGTTTATTTAAAAAGTTATGTTCGTGTATTGATGTTCAATTTCATTTCTTTCCACCTCCTGCATTTGGCTCAGTTCTGACTGTCCATCACTGGTTAGTCTGCATGGTACACCCAGAGCTAGATTTATAAAGACCTTTGTGCCCTGACTCTGTCAGTGTATAGCCAGTTATGATAAGTAAGACACAACATTTGCCTGGCCAAGCAAAATAAGACCCTGAACTGATTAGAGTCTGGATCAAAAAATATCACAATTGCCTGACCTGAACACAAAACAATTAAGACCTAATATGTTCTTTTCCTCCTGTCTTATTCGCTATCCCTTTCTGAAACCCAAGTTTAGATTTAATTACCCCGAAAAGGGAATTGGGTTTCATGCACAGAGAAACACTGCTCAACCCGTCCAATAAAATGTTTGACATTGCTGTTTTTCTTCCTTTATTGCTTTCCATGTCTGATAGTTTAGCTTAGGAAACTGGCAAACTAAAATGCAAAAACAGGATCTGAACATGATCAGTTATTACGCTGGGGGCAAGAAGTTCACAAGTTTATTATTTATTAAAAGTAGGGAGGGGATAATGTGTGTTTGGAACAGATTGTTCAGACAGTTGAACATAAACCAGTAAACCTTTAATCCAGTAATTAAACCAATGTGGCTTAATATAATTTATCCCACAGCATTACTGAATGCTTGATTCTGATTCGTAAGAAGGTCTTGATGAATTTTCTATGACAGCAGCTCTGACTGTCGTGCCAGCTGCAAGGCAAATCTCAGCTTTATGTTAATGTGATTCTTCTAATATATTATTGTTCTAGTAACAGCTAATCTAACATTTTCTGGTTTCTCTGTAACACGACAAGCTGCATTTTTGTCATATCATAGCTGTTACAATACAACTGATAACAGGAACTAAATTGCTTCACAGATATTTCACAGCATTCAACTATAAATGGATAAAAAGTATGATGTTTCATTCTTTAAGTAAGAATGACACATAATACCTGATGCATTATCCCCATGGTTTCAAGTCTTGATATGTCTATCCTTCTGTGATGAACAGAGGAGTGTGCAGCCACGCCATATGGCCAAAGGTTTGTGGACACCTGACCATAACACTTGCTTGTTGAACATCCCATTCCAGATTTAGCCTCCCTGCTTTGCTGTTCTAATAACCTCCACTATTCTGGCAAGGCTTTCCACTAGATTTTGGAGTGTGGCTGTGGGGATTTGTCTTCATTCAGCCACAAGAGCATTAGTGAGGTTAGACACTGATTTTGGAGAAGAAGACCTAATAATTCAGGTCTAAAGTGCATTCAGAAGTACCAGATTAGCCCGTTTGTAATAATCAGAGTTAATGGCATACTTCGGCTCACCATAAATTTGTCAAGAGACGCACGAAGAACAGGGTTCTGATCTTGCTGTCTTGTATCGCAGATCTTTTCCTTCCTACAATCAGAGGGACTCTTGTGTATAAACGACTTTNTTTGTGGGTTGGTTGCGGGTTTGGAACCTTGCCTCCTCTGCAGGTTTTCTTCCTGCTCATTTTTATGGCCTTTATGTAAGTTTATATGATGCTGGTTTCTGACAGCTATGGTTAATGGTGGAAGACAAAAAAGTTCACTTGACACGACTTCCGTTAATGAAACAAGCCCACAGACACATATCTACATATCAGGTGTGCGAGAATTTCAATGGTGAGTTAGTTTTAACTCTGCTTCCAAGGTTTTTTGTCGTGGTACAGGGAACGATATTCTCATGTTCTCGTCAGGGACGTTTATCCATACTGCTAATCGGATTCACGTGACAGGTGTGTTCTATACATTCACAGTTATGGATTTGTACGTATGTGTGTCCAGTGGGTATGTGTTTATATGTTTCCAAAGGGAGGGTAGCGGCAGTGGTTCAGGGTGGTCATAGTCCCTCTCCTTACCTTAGTCGTGTTGGAAAAAAGGCTTCTTTCATTCAGTAGTGGTCTTATGCTACTGGAGTCTGATAGTCTGGCTCCTTTTTTTATTTTTATTTTTTTTTCTCTTTGGCCAGGAGTGGTCAGGACGAGTTGGTGGGATGGAGAGAGATTTCTGAGCCCATACCTCCACTGTTTGGCTTACAGCCATGCACTGAGGGGGGTAAAGAGGAGAGAGAGGGAGAGAGAGAGAGAGAGAGGGGCGCTCCATAATCCCGATCAAATTTTTAGTTCCTATTTCAGCTCCTAATGTCTCAATGAGCGTTGGTGCTGGTGAACCCCCACCCATCCAATATGACACCTAATCCGCTCCTACATTACCATAACATTTTCACAAGTGCCCATCGCTGCGCAATAACAGTTCCAGATGAATTGAAGAAATGCCTCTTTATGAGGAGAGTGACACAAGCTATTAGTGTTCATTGCAGCTAGCTCTTTCTCTGTATATTTATCCTACCCCAAAAAAAAACAGTCAATTTGACCCTACTGTGTGTACAAATGTGTCTGTGTGTGAGTGAGAAAGAGAGACCAACCTATCTGTTAGGAATGTATCCATGTGGCAAACCTGCGTGCATGATGAATACATTAGGTATAGGTAAACCATCAGGCTAACATGCTCCTTGAGAGCCATCCACCACACCTTAAAATTATGCCACTGTGGGTTCCAGGACCACACTGAGTTTACAATAATATCTTTTTATTAAAATTGCCACAGCATCAAAAATTCAGAGATATTGCCACTGCAGCAATCCCCTCTCACCCTTCTGGCTAGTGGGCAACATGAGGGCAGAGTTTATTAGTAGCTAGCCCTTCAAACTCTTAAAGTGAGGTCTTAACAAGACCGTTTCAGGTGATTTATTGCTAAACACTCTTTCTCTGCCACTCTGCAATCTGATATGGGCTTGAAAAAGACAGACCACTTCTCTGTAGTCCAGAAAGGAACAAGAAACGGGTGTTTGTAAGTTTCAAAGGGGAGTTCTGAGTTCATTTTTGGAGCAAACAGAACTCTCCAGCCAGTGCTAAAACTAATGACAAAATTGGAACAATCTGCAGCCTGAATGGGGTGCATTTTTTCACGTCACACCCTTTATTGTCCAAACAGACAAATCTATACGCTAATTTGTCCTATGGGACTCAGTATGCTGTTACGAGGCCTGTTGTGGCAGTAGCGTTGCTAATGAATTCAGCACGGGCGTTCCTGGCACAGGTAAATAAAAACTGCTGCTTCTTTTGTTTTTATGTGTGTTTTGTTTTTTTGTGTGTGTGTGTTCCAAAGGCAGAGATCTTAGATTTTTCATTAATCTAAGAGTATGCTATTGTAACAGTAAGTTTTTTAATANATTTGAACAATACTTCTGATGACAGACAGCACTGAGTGCAGCAAGGTACACGTAAAGTGATTACAGCTATGATCTTTAAAATCTGGATTTGAGCTATAATACTATAATACCTTGACTCTGTGCAACGCATCACTACTTTACACGGCTTTCAAATGAGTGAGGACATGTAAAGTCATCCAAGGTGAGTTCCACTAATTAGTTCTTTTCCCATAAAATGGAAATCGTAGCACATGATTTAAAAGCACATGCAGAAAAAATGTAATCACGATGGCTTTTGAATAAACTCCACTCCAAAGGCACACATGGAACTCTTTCTCATAAGCATAACGAGCAGACGGAAACTCTTTCCATGTTCTATATCTGCATAATTCATGAACGCATTAGGTGGTGATGGAGAACACTGAGTACATGTGGTGAGATCTCATGCAGAATGTAAACATGCAGATGTCTGTTTTGCCATGCAGATGGTTGGTTTAAGTACCGGTGTACAGTAAGTAGTGTGTGAGGGATCAGCGCGTGTGGAAATGAGACCCTCACATCCTACCTGCCAGGCATGTGCTGGAGGTCTGTTCTTCAGATGTTTTGCAAGAATCTCACCCATGTCTGCGCATTGGTTTGCAAATGAAGAGCTTGAAGTACTACTGGTGTGCATCACTCATATCAACAACCTCCTCTCGAAATAATCCATATCACTGGCAAACTGCAGTTCTCTGGTTATAAATGAGATCGCTATGTCTGGAAGTCTGAAATGGTTACGTGATAAATAACATTTGCAAGAATATGTCATCTCTCCAGTGACTGATGGTGCATTTAAGGTAATCATTTGCTTGTGAGGATCATGTCATGACATTATATTACTATTAGGTATGGGTGATATGACAAAAAAAACCCAGAAAAAAAACAGAAGTGTTGCATTTAGGGCTCAACCTGATGATCAGTGGTGGGGTGTAGTGATGCCGTTGAAAGCTGATATTTTTCTATACCATCGCATCCTGAAGTGATTTAGTCCTCTTATACCACTGCGACTTTCCAATGATTACAATTTATACCTAGTAAAGAATGACACACCATACATTTTATCCTCTTATAGTTGCGTTTAATGTTGTGGAATCTCTGCGAAAAAGTTAATTCCTCTTATTACAGGGAAACTGTAGCTTTTCACTGACAAACCCAAGCACAAAGCCCTGTGTCCTGTAGACTTTCCCTATCAGAAAAATTCAAGCTTTACCTCTGACTGTTACAGAGCTCTGAATGAAAACTTCACCAAATCAGCATTTAATGATCATGTCCCTGTGAATGAGCTGTTGTTATGGAAATGATAATGTATTAGAATGATTAATGTATTAATTCAAAACTGTTGTTTGTCTTACAGCTTAAATAGACTGTCCGAGATGCTGTTATATGAAATTAATCAACACCTTCTGACCAGTCAGAATTTCAACAGACTAAAACAAACAGACTAAAACTCATACTAACAATAAAGCTTACATGCTCGCTGTACTCTTGGATCAGATCTGAGAAACAATGATTTATGACAGCTCAGGTCTTGCTGTATCACAGCACTGAAGTGTTTACTTCTTGCCTTANACTGTATCTGAATCATGCACTGGGTTCTCAGGACCCCCTGTGAAGTATGTCGTCCCCGTAAGATAGAAATGTGATGTGGTATATTTAACACTTAATACGTTGTAAAAATAAACAGCATTTCTGTAGATTTCTTTTGGATGTGTGGTAATTGCTATATGTTGCATCCTGTGACTTTTGGTTTTCTATTTCCGTAATGTGGTCCAAGGTTGGAAAAAGGCTATGATTATCAACAGAGACCAGCTCTGTAGGCACAAGTTCTGAGGTTAACCAGTACTCACCCACCTTGTGTATCAACAACCCGCTTCAGTAGATATTCAATGCTACAAAGTCTCTCCGTATAGCAAGGAAGATTTATTTTCTACTTTCATGGACCCCACTGTGTGTTTGATGAAGCCATGACACCTTTGCGGTTTTAGCCAAATCTGGGCTGGCTATTTTTTATGTAACATAATCGCCTAGTAGTGCTGCGTTCAGCTTGAACATTCCCCACCTCCAACCAGTAAAATCCACAGAAAACACCCCTTCAACTTGAATTTCCACCTTGTCAACTTGGGGTAGTCTTCTTAACTACCAGTTCCTTCCTCATTTATGGAGTGTCTTCAAATCAACATGGCTGCTCACAGCATCCGAAATAAACCAAGTAGCACATCTTATCTTTAAATGAGTTATAATGTATATATAAGTATTTGCTTTATATCAATCAACAGATTACAAATTATAAACATATAATTTGTAGACATTTACTATACAGTTTGCTGTTTCAGGAAGAAAACACAGTCCCCTTCTGAAAGTATTGGAACAGCAAGACCTTCTTTTTTTTGCTATACACAGAAGACACTTGGGTTTGAAATCAAAAGATGAATATGAGAGGACAGATCAGAATTTCAGATTTCATTTCCTGATATTTTCCTGATATCTAGATGAGTTAAACAACTCAGAACATGGCACCTTTTGTTTGAACTCACCCATTTTTCAGATGATCAAAAATACTGGAACATGTGACTGAAGGCGGTTCTTGTTCTTGTCTAAGCGATTAATATTTCTGAATGTCTACTGTTGGTTTGAGCCCTGGGTTTTGCTGTGAAGTCTGTATTTGTTGTTAAAATGTACCATCATGAAGGCCAGGGAGCTGCCTATGGGAGAAAAACAAGCCATTTTGAAGCTGAGAAAAGAGGGTAAATTGATCAGAACCAATTGGAATATCCTGGAAAAGAAAGAAATCACTGGATTACTAACAACCACACATGGAACAGGTCAGCCAAGGAAAACAACAGTAATTGATGACAGGAACATTGTGAAAGCTGTGAAGAAAAACCCAAAAACAACAGTTAGTGACATCACCAACATCCTCCACGGTACAGGGGTGAAGGTATCACAATCCACTGTTTGAAGAAGACTTCAAGAGCAGAAGTATAGAGGCCATGCCACAAGATAGCACAAACGACTGGGAAGCCAATTTAGAATTGACAAAGAAATAGAGACAAGCCACGAAAGTTCTGGAATCAAGAGTAAACTCTACCAAAGTGATGGAAAGACCAAAATGTAGAGAATGACTGAGCTGCATTTCACCTCCTGAAGAGGAGACTGAAGGGAGAAACCCCCCAAAACAAACAACAACTGAAAGAAGCTGCTGTGCTACAAGCATGGAAAAGCATCACAAAAGAAGGATGCAACAGTTTGTTGAATCCAGTAGGTCACTGGCTTAATGCAGTTATTGCAAGCACGAGATACGCAACTAAATATTAAGTGTTATTTGCTAAATACTTTTGCTCAAATAAAAATTGGGTGGTCTGCCACCAAAGGTGTTGCGTACTAAGTTTTTTAACACATCGAGATGCAAATATCAGGAAACGAAAGCTATCATCTCATATTCACCTTCTGAGTTCAATCCCAAAGGCTCAGACCCAAAAAGTGTTTAAATGTTTAGCCAAAACAAAAAAATTGCCTTGCTGTTCCAATACTTTTGGAGGGGAATGTACAGCACTCATCACTGATGAACATGGAGGCATCCATGTTTGTTTCCACTATGCAAGTCAAACGTGCTGAGGTAAAAAAAAATGACGTCATTCCAACCTTCAAATTATCATCTATAAAGCAAGTCGAACGCAACATAATTCGCCTCTCAAGGTTCCGTCGTTGAACAGTGAACATCATCCAGAATACTGTGGCCTGTAAATTTTCACATCACACATTTTTACCTACCTCCTGAGCACAGCTGAGCCTGCTATCATTTTAGAGGCCGATAAAAATGCTCCAGGCCGCTGTAAAACTCTGGTATACCTTCATGAAATATCTCAAAGCACATAAACACCATTATGAACAAGCACAAGGTTCTGAGGTTCTGAATTAAGGTGTTGACTTTGTTCACATGGTTTTAGCACTGGCAGAAAACAAGCATGCGTACAGTGAAACACAGTAGTGCTATGGCTTTTAATAGGGATTAGCACTCTGTAAGTCCACAGGCTGCTCCTAATACTGACAGCTTTATAGAGATGTGATCAGAGGTGTGAGGCCAGAGCAACATGGGAGGCTGAGTAACACAGCAAAGTTTATAGTGTCTGCCTCTTACAGGCTAATGATATATATGCTAAAGACAAATACGGTTTATATGTGAATGATGAAATAGTATTTTAAATCTTTGCTAAGCATGGCATTATGCAAAGTTAATCTGGAAATATAGTTTTATTTGCTGATAGTTGGGATAAAGATAAACTCTGTTGGGTAATTTGAAACCATTGTACTGGTGCAAAATTGAAAAAAAAATGACTGCACTCTAAAATAGAAAGTATCTACTAATAGTTTTGTTGAAATGATAGTTATTTCAAACCAAATTATGTTTTACATTTGGAGAAAGGTTTTTGTGGGGTACTTATAAGGGTCCCATCAATGCGACAACCCAAAGAATCCCTTTTTTTTTAGTGTGGGTCAAGAGAGGGACGTCGCGAAGTAGTAGACACATCTGATATTGCACATCTGATAGGTGTACGACTTGTCTGTTTTAATTCCAAGGTGTGCTAGTAGTCACGTACAGTGGGTGTAGACTGGAGCCATGATGGACGGTGACATTTTCTTAGCTGAGTCAGACTGCAGGAACACGGCCTCTCTGCGTCTGCTGCAATGCTCTATTAGCTCAGTGTGCTGTGTCAGCCAGCCATTGCAACGTAAACACAGTCACCTGGAAATCTCTGGGTGTAGCGGGTGTGCCATGCTGGGTACCAGAGTGACGGTGCCATGCTTGTTCCGTCCCCAATGCCTAAGGTGGAAAAACACGGATGACGTCAGCCTTACTGGCCAACACCTTGCAGACGACGCACTGCCATTTACGGATACGTGTAGCTGAATACAAAGAAAGCCTTTTGCCCCAGCAAGATTTGCAGATTTTGGGAGAGTTAACTCGTGTCTGGAATGGAAACGTTAGGTGGCAGCAAAGGCGCCACCTTGGAGGGGGAAAAAAAAAAAAGCCTGACGTCAAATGTTTACCCCTTTTAACCATTTACAAGAGATTTCCCACATGCCTGTTACTTCAGGCTCGCTCTGACACATTTCAGCTTTTACCTGCTTTAGGCAAGAGCTAGAAAGTGCTTGTTTTTCCATAGGAGGTCGGGGTGAGTTATGAGAGAGCAGGGACATGTGTTGTACATTTTATGGATGTATCCCACCTAAGGCAGAAAGCTGTCATGCACAATTAAGGTAACCTCTTCTCATCTCACCCCTTATCCCCTTCATGAGTTCGGACATATTACTGATGCACTGGAAATTTTTATCCACATACATGAGGATTCCCTGTTTAGCTTCTGCAGTGACGTGGCATGGCACAAACTGAGGTAATCAGTAGTAAGTGTGAGCAAAATTCTTCCAAGTCTGTGTTTTGTAAAAAACAGCCTTTTTTTTAAGTAAATGGTTTAGGAAAGCAGTGATTGGTCATTTTCCCCAGTGTTTGTTGAGGCTGTCTAGAGACATTCTGTTCATCCATGTAACAGCTGACTCAGTTCTGAAAAGAAGAATCACCATTTAAAGGTGATTCACAATTTACCAGCAACTGTTGAACAACTGTTGAACTGTCAGCTGAAACTGTAATCAGGTATATCTGTTTAAAGCAAAACTGAATGCTGGCGATTTGCTCAAGAAGACACAGTTGAACAAAATGGGTGTCTATTTTTGGCAATTCTCTCTGCTATAGTGTCCGATGGCATAATTTCAGGCACAATTTACAAGAACAAAATGTTAACATTACCATGTTATTGTTTCTTTTGCTGTTCTTTAACTGACACCAGACAGAAGCTGATGGTGGAGATCACAGCTGCCCAGAAGATGACAAGTGCTGAAGAACATTTATTTAATTATTTAGACATGACAGGAGAAATTATCAGGATAAAATATTGCTCGTAATGAATCCCAGTCATTTTGATTCATCCAATGTCATTCTTCCCGTCAGTTTTCCAACACGATTCCCCCACCCACGCCCCCCACCCCCGACCCCACCTCCCGTTTCACATCTGTCTTGGAACAGGTTGAAAAGTGTAATAAGCTTTTTGGAATGCAGAGAGTTTTAAAATCTCTCTCTGTGCTGGAGTTCTGTTTCATGGTGAAACACGAGGGTGAGCTATTATACGGTGTAGACTAAACAAAAGGTTGGCTATTGTTTTCCCCTTGGCAGTTCCATGCCTTTAAAACCTGCCGTTTTCTTGGACACAGATCACATATCAACAGATGGGCCGCTATATCCTGAAATGGCTTTCCACAAAACAGATATTGAACCAAAATCAGTCAATAGTTTCCAATAACCCCAACATCTAGAAGGTCTCACAGCCGTTTCAATTGAGAGATGTTCCGCTTACATTTTTGAGCTCCATAGCACTTGAGCAAAAAATTTACTGTAAATCCTTTGTATCAGAAAATTCATTGGCAATAACACATTGTTTAGATAGGTAGTTTACAGTAGAACACAGTAAATACCTCCAGTCGGCCATTCAGAGAGCTGGGTACCATTCAGAATGATTCGAGATACAAGTCAACTTATTTTTTAGTGCCAGCTACATTTTACTGTGTTAAGCAACACATATATGACAATACATGGAGTAGTTGTGGTGCGACAGATGAGGCACAGTCTATGTACAATCTGTTCTTCACTGGATCTTTTCATGGTCATTGAATAAAGCTGTTAATGGAGTTTAGATTTGTTGCTAAATAAGTTATCTGACCGTAACAAAGTGACCATTTTAAACACTAGCTATTTGTGTATAGAGAATAAGTTTCACTTCTCTTACTTCTCACTCGCAAAGCACTACGTGGCCTTGCCCCACCTTATCTCTCTGAGCTCCTACACCCCTGCTCGGACTCTCAGGTCCACCAATATCTGTCTACTGGTGGTGCCAGAAATTGGCTTTGGATGCCATCTCCTAGGACCTTCATGACTGCACTTCCATCTCCCATTTTAAGCGTCTACTTAAAACATATGTTTTCCCCAACACGCTCCCCTTTCTTCTTCCTAGTAGTCATTTTTCCTTTTCTTTCATATGTGCATATGTGTGTGTGTGTGTGTGTGTATATACAGCGACCTTGAAGGTCACGAAGACGCTATATAAATGGAACGCATTGTTATTATTGTACTGTATATCCTAACATAAATCTGGTGCGTGTAACCCACAGGGCAGTGAAACAATCGAAATCTAAAAAGTTGACGTTACTGGAAACAGCAGAGAAAAAATTAGACTTTACTGGAACATGTGTGAAAGAATGTTCTTCTGCCCCACTTAAATTCAACTTCTGTAACCCTATAGCAACATTGCAGCTCTGCTGAAGGTCACACAACCAGTTTTTCCATCTGATTCATTGGGAGCTTTCTGCCTTGATTAGTAGTTTTTCATTTTAGACATTCCACAGGGGCTAGTTGAAGCGTGTAATCTTATAAAGAGCATAGTGATGGACTGTCATTATGTCTGGGTCACGGTTTAGCATACGTCACTCAGTGCCCCTTAAAAGACTCGCTTGTGCATTGCTAATAGTTTAACAGCCAGCAGGTAATGGTGCACTTGTAACAGCAACCCCTCATATTTGCTTTCAACCCTCGAGACGTAGCGTTAATGACATGCTGATAAAGACAAGGTACATTTGACAAAGGATGAAAAATTCTTGACAGACATAAAAATGTGTTTTCCGACATGGTAGTGATAGGAATAGGTGTACAATGGGTATGAAGTTTCTGGTTAAGGGATTTGGAAGAATGTTGGTTAAAATCTTGAATTTACATTGATGGACCATTAAGTGACATTTATTTGCTCAGCTATACCACTAGGATTATGTATCTGCCTCTCTTGAAGGTTGATTTGGAAGTGTCTACCAAATGAGTTCCCCTAAAAGAGCAGAAAATGTGTTCTCCGTTGGGAACGTTAGTCATATGTTGTTGGGCTTCAATCAGGTCTTCTTTTTATTTTAATCTCGGAATGAAATGTGTTTATGCTATGTCTTCCACAAGATAAAGAATACCACATTGCCCCTGTCTTATCAGTTGTTCTGCAAAATGTAGAAGGGCCCTTTCTGGTCAGGCATTTGGTCTGTTCCAGTCAGTGAAAACATGTTCTCTTCGAATGTTTTGAGAACTATTAGAAATGTAAGATTTAGTTCTTCCCTGATATCAGCTCATGGTAAATGTGCAGTGATTATCTGACCACCTGCCTCTAGCAGCCATGGGTTATGCTAACATCAGCCTCTATATGAGCCAGTGTGTATTTTCCTTCCCTCAAACCTGTCAATAGATTCTGGTAACCCGACAAGCGCAACACAGAGAGCGGATAAATGTAGAGATAAGAGGAGCACAGCACTCTTTCAGATATTTCTATTCCACTGAAATAATCTGTTTAAACGGAACACATATGATTGAGTTAGTTTAATTCAGACCATATTGGTTAGCACTCAACCCTGCAGACAGGATCATCTCCATTTCTTTCTTTGAGGGAAATAGTTAAAGCTAATTTAACAAAAACCCTGGTGCCAGTGCTTTGTTTGGCCTTAACAGTCAACCAGTGTGCTCTTTCTTTGGCCATGAGGGTGCCCTAACTAAAACCATCTGCACATCTGACCAGTTTACATAATGATAATGCAAGACTCCTGCTATCATTTCCCTGGCACTGTAAACCACACACACACTGCTCATATTTCCATTTTCCCATCTGGTTGTCTACTGGGACCAAATTCTCACTGTATGTAATCTGTAGATCTTTGGCCAGGTTGTGGATTAAGCTCAAAACAGTGGTCAAGGCAAGACCATGGCAAACAAGCAAGATGGTATAAAGGAGCGAAATTGAATTTCCACAAAATCTTCATTGCAATAACAGGCAGTCCTTAGGTGGGTATTACAGTCCGCGATGATCAGATGACTTGATAAGTGTAAGATGGTGATGTGTCGACGATGGGGAGCAGGGGCGTTGGGCGGTGGCACCGTCATTCCATGTCTGAAAAGAAAATACATTCAGCACATGTTCAGCACTGGAGCAAGAGTGTTGAAAAGAAATGGTTCCAGAACTCTTGCAGAACTCCAGAGGAGGCCGTGTTGACAGACTCAGCTGAAGATTTTCTAAAGTTTTCATGGCTACACACTCTGAGCTTTGTATTCCAGTGCATAAGAAATGGAGTTGAAAGCAAAAATAATGCCTCAACTATCAGGCTGCAAAAGTACAGCAATTCGTGTTTAACCACACAGGTTATTTGACAGGGGCACAATCTGGTTTCTAGGCAATTGCTCCCATCAGGAACTCATTGCGGCCCGTCTGATTGAGTTGCATCACTACTTGATCCCAGAAGAACTTATGAAACATCATTAGATGAAAGAACAAAGATGGGAATATTCAGTTGCATTCTCCCTTCCAATGCAAGAGGACCAGACATGTGGACGAACTGAAGCATCTCTCTGCATCCGACTCTAGGATGTCTGTTTATCCACATAAAAAGAAGAGACCACGGTGTCCATCCATCTCTTAAAAGCTTTGTTTTCACTTTCTGATTCTTTGGCCTCCCTTGGTACTGTGAGCATGCTAACGAGAAACAGATGTTTCAGATGGAGGGGGACAGGAAGAGAAGAGACAGGAGCTGGAGACAGAGTCCTCAGACATGCTGTCAAGATAGAGTAAGGAGGTTCTGCAAACGCAAGGAGGTGTAATTTAATCAGCCAAAAGCCGAGACAGGGCCGAGTGCTCCCACAGTCACCTCCCAATTACACCCATTGCTCTTGTTTGTCTGCAGTCTGCTAAAATGCTTAAATACAATAGATTTTGGACGTAAATACAACCCTTCTCATTTTGATTAATGTATTTCAGTCATCAGGAGTTCCCACTGGGACATCGCTTAGACAAAAAAGCTACAACTAATCCATCACAGGGTTTCTGTGTACACTTCCTATACCTTACTGCCCATGAACGATTGATCTCTAGCATCATAATTACATTAGCATCCATACTTCACAATATTAAATAGAGTCTATCCACTTAGCATGGTTTGTTAGGGTCATGGCAGGGACTGTGGTTTATAAAATAACTGCGAGATTACAGAAAATGTTTGGGTGTAACTGGTTTATTTTTCAGAGAGTGCATTTAAGGTTTCCATCTCCCTTCATCATTCTCTCACTAAGACTCCAAGGGGTGGCATATTTCATCCTGGACTGTTTCTTTCAAGACTTTGTCACCACTCAGTTATAAACAGACACATTAACTTCTTACATCAGTGTGTTTGCCCAAGACTGGAGCCGGTGCATGGTGAGAGCTCGAGCCTAAATGTGTGTGTGTGTAAATGACGAGTGTATAGCTGTGGCACTGTAAACCATACACACGCATGGATTTCTATATTATATATAAGTGTTTGTGCTGTTTTTTCTGCATTACAGGATAAGAGTAAGCCTTCATCTTCAACAACTGAGACATGGTTAAGTGTTTCCAAGGTCATCTCCTAATCTCTTCCACGTCCATCTCTGTTGCTTGGAAAAAACGATTAAGGACTTTAGAGGTAAAAATGAACCCTTAACTGTTGAGAGTGTACACAACTGCAAAGCGTGTGGCACACCACTGTTTTTCCTGTACAGATAACCTTCAGTCATTCATCTTCAGTAAGCGCTGTATCATTGTTGGGGTGGAGTGGATCCTGAGCCTGTCCTGGGAACACTGGCATGAGGCGGGAATACACCCTTACTGGCCACCAGTCTATCATAGGGCACCATGCACACACACACACACACACACACACACACATTCACACATTCACACATTCCATACCTAGGAGCAATTTACTGTAGCGAGCTCACTAACTTGCATGTTTCTTTGGAGGTGAGAGGGAATGGGAGAACCAAGAGGAAACCCAGACAGAGACAAGGAGATCAAACTAACTCTGCAGAAACAGTAACCTGAGTTCAGGATGCCACCCAGAGACAGTAATTTTAAGAAATAGCAGTATGATTTCTTGAAATATACACTATATTTCCAAAAATATGTGAACACCTGACCATAACACCCATATGTGTTTTTTCCCCAAACTGTTGAAGTTGGAAGCACACAATTGCCTACAGTGTCTCTGTATGCTGTCGATTTCCTTTCACTGAGGCTTAAACATATTCAGGCATGACTGAGCACAAAGCAAGGTCCATGAAGGCATTTGCCATGGTTGGTGTTGAGGAACTCGAGTGGCCTGCACAGAACCCTGACCTCAACTCCACTGAACACCTTTGAGGCGAACTGGAACTCCAGCTTCACACCAGGCCTTGTGGTTAAATGCGTGCAAATCCCCACAGCCATGCTCCCTAAGTAAATCTAGTAGCCTTCTCACAAGCGAGGAGGCTGTTAATACAGCAAGGGGATGGTGCTGGTGGTGGTGGTGGTGGGGGTGGTGGGGGTATAATCCATATTACTGCCAATGGTTTTGGAAAGGGATGTTCAGTGTTCAGAGGCCCACACACTTGTGGCCATATAATGTATAAAAACCTGCTTTGAGGTTAAAACTTTGTCTCAATGACTTAAAATCACAGAATCTCCAGGTCCTTATAATCTCATGGTCTCGTAATGCCTTTGTGCAGACAGAAAGAATCTATGGAGTTTACTAGTAATGACATTTACATGGGAAACCGCCAGACAAAGCACATGGATATCAGCTTAGGTAGTTTTTCTTAGAAATGGATGGCAATGGCTCGGAGGTTCTGCATGGACAATTCTGTTTCTTCTAGTACAAATCTGTAGGATAATGACAATAATGCTGATTATAATTATTATTTCACATAGTATTTGCATCAGGATTATTTGTCACAATTACTATCATGATTTAGCTTAAATGTTGCTGCATGTTTTTTTTCTTTTCTTTCTTTCNTTCAACTCATTCAATAATTAGATAAATAACTTTTCCACCACAGTAAGCAACCAAATAGACAGTTTACAACATAAAACTGAAGCTTAAAGCTTGTGTACACCAGAGTCGGTAAAATAAATATCTGTAGTTAAGCTTAGCATGATTACAGTTACTACAGTGCGTCCCAAAAGTCTCCATACATACAAGAAATGAATACTTTTTATCAAAATGCCTTCTAAAATCTTTCATACTTAGTGTATATATATATATATTTTTTTTTTCAGATGACCTTTAAGAATGCCTTTGACAAACGAAGAATGTATCGAAATCATTCTCATGGCTGGATCAGGGATCTGTCACAAGGTTGTGATGGACTTTGTTTGTAGAGATGCTAGTGGTACCTTCAGTTGTTTGGAAATTGCTTCTACAGAGGAACCAGACTTGTGGAGGCCAAATTTAATTTTTCTGAGCTCTTGGCTGAGTTACTTGGATTTTCCAATGGTAAGAAGGGAAAAGTGCTTAAATACAGCCACAGGTGCACTCCCAGTTAACTCCTGATTATGCCATTAGCCAATCAGAAGCTTCTAAAAGTCATTACATCAATTTTACATCAAGTTCAAACTTTTGACCCACTGAAAATCTGACACAGTAAATAAAAGTTGAAATAAATGTAGCTATTATTTTGGAAATAAAGTAGATACTCTAATTGACTTGACGCAGGAAATGTATGGTAACGTGGAATAGATGGAGTTGTGAAAAGTTGAGTTGCGTTGGAATGTCTTTAGCCAAGGTGGATGTCAATATTTAGCCTCAACACTAACAGACAAAAAAGAAGGGATTTCTTACATTTGTCTTAGAAACTTTTGCAAGATCTCTGTCTGTACCTAAACTAATTTCGATCAAATCATGACCATGTACAGAATATCAACGAACGGACGTATTTGAACATTGTTAAATTATCTCTGTAGGCACACAGCTACTCTTGCTGCAAAATATGACTATATTGGTGACATGAGATGGCAACCTTGCCAAACTGAATTTCTTTTGAAAATTGGTGGATATGCTCACAAATAATAAGACCTGACAGTGGGGAAATATGGCAAGGCAATCGTTCTTGAATTTCATCTCCTCCTGTTTCCTTATTCAAATCAGTTTCTTATTCTCAGAAACCACTCTTCCTCCCCTGGGCGATCACTCTATCGGTTCTCTTTTTCCTCATTGCTGGATGGCTACATGGGACCTCTCAGTTAGCCACATTTACATTGACATTATCATCGGGCCTCTGAGTTAATAATGTCAGCATCGAGTTGCCCTTCCTGAGATCTTCGGGTGATCGTTGGGGCACAGGCTTGCCCTCTTCAGAGGGAATACTGTTACACCAGCTTTCCCCTCTATATTTTGAAAAAGTGGAGTTTTAGTCTCTACTCTAATTTTTAATTCTAAGTTCTCTAATTTTAAGTTGTGGCTCTCTCTCAGACACACACATGCCCCTTTGAAAGAAAAGGCAGCATGGTAGCGGTGATGCTAACACAGACTGTCACCGGCACAGGCCTGTAGCACAAAGAGTCACTGTGTGAGAGGAATGGAGCACGAAAGTAGGCACTAACAGGGCAGTAATGAGAGAGAGAGAGAGAGAGAGAGAGAGAGAGAGAATGATGTGGTAAGTGTAATTATACAACAGATACACATGACAGGGCCTACACACAGCAGCAGCATTGGCACTCGAGTCGTGTTAACCTGGAGGAAGGTGATGTTGTGTATGGGGCTCTAAATCTAAATGGAATGAGAATGGCACAAATAACCAGTATTATTATATCTTAAGCAAATAAGTGTAAATATTATGTGAAATTTGACTCTGGCAATGTTTGGAGACTAAGTTCAAATAAAAAGGGTTGAATCTGACAACATTCTGGGTGGGAGGCATGGCATACTCTCTCTCCCCTGTCAATCACAGTGGCACTAGCCAATCGTGGCTCTCTATGAGATCATGTATGTGGAAGAGGGTCGAGAGCGTTTTCTTCCAGATGTGTTACACTGCTCTGTGACACAGACGAGCAGCAGGTGGAGAAGATGCTGTTGGGAATTGACATGACACCATAATGAAAAAAGGGGTGGGGGGAGATTCAAACAGACACTAAAGGTCATCTGGTTGAGCTCAAGTTCGGAGGTGATCTGTGGTGCATATGGCCAAATCACATTTGGAGTGTGAACGTGAAAGTGCCTTGATGCATCCTGGACAGGAACAAAGGACAGCTTCATTGCCCTAGTCATTGTGAGACTGTTGGAAATGGTGCTGAAGTGATACTAACTCTCCGCTGCACTTCTAGCACTCTATGGGGTCATGTGGCTAAAACAGCAGAAACTTAAGCAGCTGCTATTCGTAGCTTTTTTTCTCATCACCTGTTCATTTATAAGTTTTGTTAGAAGATCATGTAAGCGAAGTGTTTGAAACAGCCTGTACATGTGCATAAAATAGGATTTGCAGGACATTTCTTCCTGAAAACAAGTGCAGTGGAAGTCTGTGCGACACCCTTCCTCCAGAGGAAACCTGACTGAACGAAACCCGGACGCAAGTGATGCGGTCATAATTCCAGGTGTGAACAGCGATGCATCTCGGCTGTCCACTTGTGATGGGATCACTCGAGGTGGATGTTAAAACTAGGTGTTAACAGGCCTAGATGTCGACTGGGACTTTACTTTCAAGGGCATTTTCATTCATTTATATTAGGTTACTAGTTTGTTCATATTTTGGGATAGAGAGATTTTTTGGAAAATGTCATGCACAGGTAGAAACAAAAATAACGCAGTTGAGAGCAGTTATGTGCTGAAGTGATGTGGCTGAGGTTGAGGAACTCTCAGAGCCATATTTCACACACCATGCAGACATTGCTGCTATTTCTACCTCTGGGCTTTTTCTAGTCTTTCTAGGGCATAGTGATAGAATTCAATTTTAATTAAAAAAAAAAACAAAACAAAACAAAACCTCAGATTAGTAACAAAGAAAACACTCCCTTAGATCAGAAATCCTACTTGGAAAGCCAGCAAGGTCTCCGTAGCCCCGGCAGTAAATCAACATGGCTGCCCGATGCATCAACATTAAACAAAGTAGCACATTTTAGTGTTAAATGAATTATATATTTATAAGCATTTGCTTTAGATCAATCACCATCCAGACATATTCGCTTGTGAAATCAACATTGAGTGTACAGCTTGCTCTTTTGAGGAGGTAAATATGCTCATCATATGTACTCAATACTTTCTGATGAGTTCCTTACTGAATGTTTTGATTACAGTCAGGTCCTGTACTCTTACTGGAAAGTGTTACTGTTTTTTTTTTGTTTTTTTTTTGCTTTTTTTCTGAGGTTTTATGGTGGAGACATTGAATAAAAAGTAGCAAAAAAAATCTCCTCAAAAATCATCACCAAATGAAAATGGCAGCAATCATAAAAGTGCTGTAGTAATGTAGTCATTCTCTCCATAAGTGAAAAGCTTTTATGCTTCTGCTTGGCTAATGGACAAACACGTTCACTTCATTGTGAGCCTCTCTCCAGGCCCTTACAGTAAACCAGTCGGTTTCTCCAGCACTTGCTGAACTGTGAAATTAATCATTATTATGACTTAAGTAGAGCCTGTCACTCTGTCAGCTTGCTCTTATCCAATCCAAACCCAGCTGGGGACCTCTGCACAACTGCCAGTGGACTGCGTGTGTGTGTGTGTGTGTGTGTGTGTGTGTGTGTGTGTGTGTGTGCATCTTTTGGGTGTGGAGAGAATTCCCTTCTCCTCGCCAGAATGAGAGATCTAGTCAAAACCATTGTTGTATTGACTCTGAGAGGCTCTAGTCTCATGCTGTGTGTGTGTGTGTGTGTGTGTGTGTGTGTGTGTGTGTGTGTGTGTGTGTGTGTGTGTGTGTGTGTGTGTGCATGTGTGACGTTCAGACTGGGCCTTGGTGCCAGATCTATTGTATTTGCATTATGAGAACATCACAAAATAAAACACCAGAACGGACTGGGTTCAAACTTCGAAAGTTTACGGTGGTACCGGACGCACACACACACACACCGTGTGTGTGTGTGTGTGTGTCTTTGCATATTTATTATTTCCCAGTGTGCAAATATAAGAGACTGTGCTGTATAAGAGAATTGAGAACAGAATCCCAGATATATATCTGCATATATTCAGCTTGGCATTTAGCATTACAGCAAGTAACACTGTGCCCAATGCCTTTTCGACACGATACATCACACGTACAACTGTTGAACCAGAGAGCTTTGCACACTTATAGTGTTCATTCATCTTCAAGAACAGCTTTATCCTGGTAAATCCGGGAGCCTGAGGCGGGAACACACCATGGAGGGGATGGCAGTCCATCACTGGAGTCCATTCCCACCTAGGGGTACTTTAGTGTAGCCATTTCACCTCCCAGCATGTTTTTGGGAGGTGGGAGGAAATCGGAGAGCCCGGAGGAAACCCACATGGACACATGGAGAACATGAGAAAGTCCACACTGACAGTAGCCTGAGATAAGGATGGAACCAGGGACTCTGGAGCTGGGAGACATAAAGGTTACCTGACTAGACTAAATTAAAGGCTATAATCTCACAGGTGTATTGACGGAAGGCTCGCTATGGCACATATGGCCTTCGTGAGGCTCCTCTTTCAAGCTGCAGTACTTCTTCTGCCCAATCTGATGCAGGTGCAAGATCCTAGTATGTCATATGACACTAAAGCGTAATCCAAATGCCTTCCTCGTGCTGCTGTTCCTCCTGCTTCTCTGTCTTACAGCTGTTTTACTTTTTCCTTCCTGGTGCAAGTGAGTAATTTTACCTGCATGCACCAGAGACTCTCACCAAGGTTTGCTGCTGGGTTTATAAATCTAAACCTGACCTTTAATCTCAATATGCCCATGCCCAGCCTTCACACTGATTGCCTTTTTTGTGCAAATCACACTGTCTGGGTCTCTTTTGAATCTTTTCTGGCTTGCTCATTAGGCATCATGATCTAGACCTGAAAAGCTACTTTGTGATATTACATCTACATTACCAAGCAGATATATGGACACATCTGACCTGGAATTATACTGTGATCAAAAAAAAAAAAAAAGCTAAGGTCAAAAGAATCGAAACTTTTATATCTTAAATTCTCAAGTATCTTCCTGATGATGGTTTGGAGCACTCTTGGCTCCTCCTCGTCTAGCCTTATGGTAGAGCTTCACCCAGGAAACCTTTCCTAAAGCACGTGCTGGCTGCTTCTGCTTAGCGAGAACGTTCAATTACGAAGTAGGGCTGTACAGATTAAAGTGAACTGACTTGAATAACTGAGTCTTGTCGTCATAACAAAGTGCACGCTTCTTCTCTGGCTCTTTTCTTTTTTTTTTATGTCACTTGTGTTTTTGTCATCACTGCTCAGTCATATCAGATATCCAAATCTTTTCAAAATTTCTCCCTGCGCTGCTCCAATATGCAGTAAACCAGAGACGCTGAAAAAAATATTTCAGTAGGCTGATGATAAATCTGATATTATTAAAGGAAATGATGACAATAACAGGAGCCCTTAGAGGCAGACTGGGAAACTGTAATAATAACAATAATAATAATAATAATAATAATAATAATGGAATATTTGATGTAAGAATAAAATATACCCATGTGAACATAGTCACTAATGTCTGCTTTCTCTCCATTTTCATCTCTATCCAAAGTATTTATTAGTGGAAAATACCTTTTTGAATGCCATTTTGATTTTGTGACATATCAAAGGCCTTTGCACATTAACGGTGTCTGGAGAAAAAAAGGAGGAGTGTATCTGCTATACCACTCAAGGGAGCACTGGGATAAAGCAAGAAAAAACAATAATGTAAATCTCTCGACTATGCCTCCGTGCCAGCTGCACACTTCTCCTGAAATAAAGATGTCTTCTATGTAATTGATGATAAAAGAAATAATCTGTGGGACTAACGTTGGAAAAACTGTACGGCGAATCACCAGCAAGGCTTATAAAAGGTAAGGAATTTAAACTGAACTTACTAGGAACCATTTGACGGTTTGATCTAAACAGGCCATGGCCACGTGCAAACAAAGCTAATTAAAGCTAGCAGAGCATTTAACCATGTTGCATAAATAAATGATATGACAGACTTATATAACTTTGACCTAAATTATATGTACATGTGTGTTTTAGCTTTGGGGCTGTGCATATTCTAGGTGTCATATAAAAGAACGTTCTCACCTTCTCACGTTGCCTCATCAGACGCTGTGCAAGACAGACACACAGACACAGGCTGCGCATATCCAGATTCAGCCGCAGCTCGGCATGGTCATTGCACTTTCTTGCATCATGCAGGTCTTGTTTCAGCTTGGAACATGACTGAGGTGCACGTTGCCAAAGAAGAATAAATCACAAGGCCTACACTCAGGGACAGTGCAGCACAATGCTGATTCATTAATGTCTTTTTGGCCTGAGTCGACTGCTCTACATGGCCAGCGCTGATGTCATGCACGGCTACATGCTGTTAACAAGCTAAACTCTCACATCCATTGTATATGAGTAGAACAAACAAAAAAAAATGTCACACAATTAAGTATTAAACTCTGGGAACAGAACACGCTGCCTTTTCAAACGCAGTGGCACACTTTTTGAATTCATGAATATTGTTAGATATCATCAAGACATTGCACATGACTCAGACAAGTCTGAAATCCACCTAAACACATCTGCTACTGATCACTTAAGTCAGTTATTGGACTCAGGCTGATGGCTTCCTATTAAGAACTCTCTAAGAGCTTCATTAAAATCAGCAGCACTAATCTGAACATTTCATTCCGCCTATAGACAGCGCGGGTTAAATTCGGTAATTGCTCAAATATCTAGAGATCATTTGAACAATATGGTGTGAGAGGTTTTCACTCAACTGACACTGAAAACAGCTGTGCTGTAAATCAGGGTGTCTCTTACTGCAGATGATGGCAGTCCAGTTTGCAGGGCCAAATGTGAGTTACCTGATCTGTAGCACATTGTATATCTGCCACATAAACCCCTTTTATGAATCTAAACAGTATTTTTGAGTGGACGGGCAAGCTATAAATCAGGGAATCGTAAGGTAGAGGTGAACTGTCTAAAAAGTAAAAAAAAAAAACAGGTTATTATTGTTAATATAAACTATTTTCTGCCAACTGTTAACATTGTTATGAAAGTTCCCATTTTCATCCCAGTTCACTCATTTACCCCTGTTCTTAAACAAGTCAAAATTAAACATTATCTCTATCCAGCGTAAAGAGTAAATATCGTAGTAGTTCATCTCAATGCAGTCACTCTGTAATTATCCCCTTATTGCTTCTGTCTACGGTCTATCAGTCTCGGCAAGTGACTGTAACGTGGAAGCCTGAGGCAGTTAGATTTAAGTGCAGAATCGCTTTATTGGGAATTTTTCAAAGATCATCATTAGAGCAGGTCAAGACATAAGTAGACACAGGTAAATGGATAAGCATAACCAGAAACAGGCAGGCCAAGGCAAAAATGGTATAGACAGGGCGTAATTACATGCATTAGTTAAGATACAGATGGAA
>CM074956.1:3464941-3476724 GCA_037577455.1 Pangasius macronema
AAGAAGTTAAGATACAGATGGAGGTGACGGTGTAGGAGAGGTGCCAAGGGAGATCTTGAAAGGGACAGGATGATTCATGGGCAGAAAAGCTGACTGATATGTCAGGATTGCTACCTGCTACCCAACACCTGTGGTGTACAAGATACAAGATGGAAAAAGTAGCATGTAGAGAAAGTGAGAGAAAGATCCTATGGGTCCCCTGGACAAAAAATATATATTATTTAATAATCATTGTTAAATATGTAGAATATCTAGGGGAGAAACAGAAAATTGAGATAAAATGTAATAGAAATTCTAGAAAATAATATTAAAGTAATTATAAAATAAATAAGATAAAATAGTAATAATTTTGTTGGATGAACCAGGGAAAAGGTCTTTTTCAACCCAAGCAGGAAAAACACTTCTGAAGAGAACAGCAGTACTGTCCTGGACATTAGCCATTGGGAGCAGAATAGCCGCATTGGAAGGTGTTCAACAGCATCAGACCCTTTCTCCACAGGCAGAACATTGCTGTGGCATCTGGACTGCTGTTGGAAACTGGAGCAAGAAGAAGAAGTGGTGGATTTGGTATAGACAGAACAGAACGGATATTAGAGTTCTTCTACGGATACTACAGCCATGGCAGATCCCTGGCAATACCCCATTCCTCACGTCAGACTCACTGAACACCAAAGAATCCTCCTCACATGCTCTGGGTGACTGTCGCATTATCCCAGATACTACTGAGCCCGGCACTACTGAGCACCACATTCATCATAGCACAAGTACTCACCCCAGCTAGCCAGCTGTGCTTTGAATTTACATTAACAAAGGGGTTGCGGCTTCCAAAAATATGTTGATGGTACCTCTTTGCATTAAGCAGTGTGCAAGGACTCGGGCAGAGTCCACAGGCTGTTTGTAATGGTGTCCTACATTTCCACCTAGCTCCACCTTAACACACCTGCTACACATCCACATCCATGGGTGGCCAAGTATTATGTAATGTCTGGAGCAAGAGATATTTTAGTTGCTTAGTGCTGAGTATCTGTACTGATGGTGAACATCCATGAAGACAATCAGAATCATGCAGGAGAGATAGACAACAGTGCAGGAACATGGCTTCACAAACTCTTTACCAAGAGTGAAAGATAAGGATTCCAAGGTTTCCAGGAGCTGGTGTAGTTAGCAAGGCACAAGAGGAGCTGAGGATGAGGATGCCAGGTAACTGAAGGGTGAAGGGTGAACTGACCATATATTTATTTTTAATTAAAAAGGAGTTCATTTGTGATTATATTCATTAACAATCAGTGGCCAAGGAAAATGGAAAGGGAACGCATGAAGCATGTCTTCATGTATTTTTCACGTAGATACTTAGACTTTTATGAGGAACCAATTGTGAAGCAATACAAACCAATTAGTGTCTTTTTTTATTCCTTTGGTCTTTGTTGTCTCACTTGAATTTTTTTTTTTTCTGAGGCCATTTAAAAAGTCAAACTATTTACTCTTAGCAGCATGATTTTACTGACAGATTCTGTATTTATGTACAAACATCCAATACATATATGGACATAATAATAACAAAATATATGGACATAATGCATGAATGAATTCAACATGCAGGAATTATTTCAAGCACAAAACTCCCATCAAGTTCCATGTATGTTCCACCTGCATGTATTAACATATAATTATATAGTATGCTTGTATAAATAAGTAAATATATAGCATTAATCACAGCTGTTTATTCTAAGGCCCATTATGAAACATTGGCATTATCCATACATTGGATGTTATAGCTAAATGTAATTAATAATTGTCAGTGTTAATTTGTTCCTGGTTAACATTACCTCAGACTGAGCCCACCGTATGGCCACTGCTCTGTAGGTTACGTGAGGTCAATCTGGGTGGCCGATTTAATTAACAAACACACCGCACGCACAGATTGTTGCCATGCAGCTGGAAGGATCATGAGCATGCATATTCAGTGCTCTCTACTTAAACAGTCCCTTTTTTTTACCAAGTCAAATAGCCATTTTGAGCACATGTAGAATCCACTGTTCTTTTTCGCCTACTGTTTTGCCTTCTAATTATTTATGTATGTGTACAGCCTAAGCAAAACACGAGCGACCACAAAAAAGGTCATCTGTTTCGGCATTATTCAAATGGATTCATTAGACCTGCTCCGATTTTGTTTGCACTGCATAGCTATTCAATCTAAAAAAAAAAGTATTTTAAGTTGCTAAGTTTTGAAATGTTTAAATGGCAGTGAAAATTAAAATCAAAGAGGAAATCTGAATGAATATAACACTGTCGATTTTGAAGTTACAGAATTTATCACTTGGTGTAAATGAAGGAAATTGATTATTGCGGGCTCTGTGGTTTCTTTTCACACACACACACACACACACACACACACACACACACACACACACACACACACACACAGGTTCTTCATGGACAGAGGCCAGACTCAGAGCCATCATTAAGCTGAAATGAGTGAAAATAAACTTCCTGGGGAGAGACCCTGGAGGAGCGACTCTTATTATTGCTATTAATAACAGAAAGCAGGCATTACAAAGAGAAGTAGCCTCGTCTTAAAAATGACATTTGCCTCTATTTTGTAGGGGGTGGACGAAATAGCTCCCACATGTGTGAATGTTAGTGCTCTGGTCGTTACCCATAAAGACCTGCACAGAAAGAAACTTGATTAATTAGGCATGTCCTCTAAGCCCTGGAAATGCCAGCTGCCAACAATGCAATTACCATTCAATTTTCATTTATTTATTTAAAGTGCTCTGCGTAACAATGTGCCTGGCTCAGTTGATTATAGAAAGGAGAATTTTACGCCATTGAATTTCATTTTTTTTTTCATATATTTTGCATTTAGGGCTAGACAAAAGGGAGAAGTAATAATGGCTAATCTCCCAGCTAGCAACTATGTTGGAACTGGTGACTGTGGTAAAGTCTAATGTTGAAAGAGGTTGGATCAGACTCACAGATAACGAAAGCTCTTGAGTCCTGCCTGCCAATGCTTCGCTGCCCTAGGCTTGAAGGATGTGATTGACTGTGGTTTCCTATTTGATTCGGATATTTGTGCGCTTGTTTAGTTACATTGTGCTCCAGTCTGTTTAATAAAAGAACCATGTTAGGGGAAAAAAGAACAAGTATTTTTGTCAACTGAATTTCATAAGGCATTAGCCTGTGGGTTAGCGGAGGGCTGATGACATAGTGAAAGTATGTATGTGGTTGCTATGATGCTTTGTTAGGCAACACACAGAGTAAACAGTAGCAAGCTCGCCAGCTAATGTTCGCTAGCTAGCAAATACACAGAATGAGGGGACAAAACCCACCTGATCACTTTCAGTGTGTGTGTGTATTAATGTTATCCAGTCTGTGATCCCTGTTTTTTATTGTCTAAACTCAATCACAGATTTTCAAAATTTTGCTTTGATTATAAAATACAGGTGTAGGCTCTTTATTAGCACCTAGAATAATGACGACTACATCAGGGCCATAGCTTTATCTTACACCCCCCCCCCCCCCCCAAATTACCTCTGAAATTGCATTATTTGTCCATGTAGTACACAGTTATAAAAGAGAGTTATTTATAATCTATCCGTTGTCACCCAGATGAGGATGGGTTCCCTTTTGAGTCTGGTTCCTCTCGAGGTTTCTTCCTCATGTCGTCTCAGGGAGTTTTTCCTTGCCACCGTTGCCTCTTGCTTGCTCATTAGGGATAAATTCATACACTTATAATTTATATCCTGAATTTATTTATCTCTGTCTTTGTGATAATGTCCATTTTTAAAAGAGCTATACAAATAAAATTGAATTGAATTGAATATCCAATTAGTGTTTAGGACTGAGACACAGTTTCAGTCATCAAGTCTATTTTAAAAACTTTGTTATTCCTTTCAACACACTTAGTACTGTTTATCTTTACTCTTCTAATGATTTCTATTCTTATAAGCCGATGTGACCCAGTAGAGGATGGTTCCTCATGTTGTCTCTGGGAGTTTTTAATTGCGACAAATGAGGGATCTAAATCACCAACTGATACAAATTGTGCAATCCAGACTTTTAAGTCAACACGCAGCTTGTGATTTTATTTACATTTTCTAGGAACCTGTATTTTCATAAAAGCACCATGTCAGTTTATAAAGAAAAGTACAATTTCAGAATTCTGACATCAGGAGTCATGGAGTACAATCTGGCATGTGGAACTAGGATTCATTTCCATATATATCCATAAAATTCAACATCAAAATAACATGAAAAGTTAAAAAAAAAAAACCTGATGTACAGATGATCAGCATGTGGTGCATGCTTTCATGTCTGATTCTTTGCCTTGGCCGCTGAAGTTATTAATTTTTTAAATATGACGTACGTTTGCTTTACAGAATACATTTGTTTCACAAGGCAGTGGTGCATTTCAGGGCACAGTGACTTCTTCAGGATGCGCATTCCACATGCTCCTAGTTTTATATATATATATATATGGGTTCTCCAACACATGTACCCTCAGCTGTTTCATGACACCTGGCATTATGGTTTTGACTTATCTGAATCCATTTTTTTAGGGCTCATGTATGTCTTTGAGAACATGTCAAGGTTCCAAATATCTTGATAGAAACCACCTTGACTCTTGCTTGGTTTTAAATGGGCCAAGCTCTTTCTACATCTATTTTTATTAGGAACAAAATGAATGAAAAGCTTGATAAATGAGCAAATACACAGTTCAGAGATGAAGAAAGAAACCATACGATCAAACCTTTTAAGATTGATGCTATGTTATTTTTATTAATACTGTGTCTATATGCGTAAATGGTTTCCTGTTTGTGGAAATGCCAGATTTAAGCAGAATGAGGTGAAAAGCTACACGATTCAGGATGGTTTGAAGAAGGCTAAGTTCCAGTGGATCAAGGAAATGTATTTTATCATATGATGCATATAAACTTGGCCTGTGTTACAATATCTGCTCTCATAGCTGAAGGAACAATAAGCACTCAAGCTGAAAGAGCCAATCATGCATGTCCTCGAGGTCTTATACCACACCTCACAACTTAGGAAAGTTAAATTAAAAAAAGTGATATTGTTGAGGAGTTCTCAACTATTCAACCAGCTGTATCTATCTGTGGATCTGTAAAATCCACTACATGACAAATTGCAAGAACGACATTGTATAAAGTGAGAAAGCAAATGTATGGAAGATGGAGCCACATCAAAAAAGAGAGGAATTATGTGAGATGGACAAATAAAGTGTGGACAAATGACTACGGTCCTTGCTTGCGTATTGTGGTCCGTGTTCTGGATGTAGCCCAAGTGTTCATTGGTCCCTGTTTTATATTGTGTGAAGACAATGTACTACCACGCTTTTGGTTTTCATGAAGCCACTGAGGACAGACCAAATTCTTGCTGTCTTTCCAGTTTGTTCTTTTATTGTTCTTTTATCTATCTTTTCTATCCTTGCTATTTGGTGAATGTTTATCAGTTGAACAATCTACCGCACAAGTTCACTTTATTGAACATGCAATACTTTTTAAAGATGAACTAAGGAGTTCTGAAAGACCTTATGGGACACAATGTGTATCACATTGTATGATTTAGGTTGCCTATTAAAGTGTACGCAAAGGAGCTCTGTTGCATTTAAAAAAATTTGAGAAAATAAATCGTTTTTAATTTAACATCGACAAAAATCAATTTAAAGCTGAAAACGAAGGCACATTCAAATTCTGTACAAGATTGTAACAATCAATAAAAATTTTAAGACTCAGTATTTTAAAAATTGTAAAATTGTAACATCTACTCAGCTGCTTACTCTAATCAGAGTTTGTAATTGTTATAAAAAAACTGACAATACCCACCATGTCACAAAGAAATATTGTAACACTGATCATGATATTGATATTATATCATATTGTCAGCCATGACCAGCTCCAAGGCAGCCATGTAACGGGTGATGCTGGCGATGGTAGTGTGTATGGGTGGACCACTGGAGGGTATGAGGAAGAACAGGAAAGAACTGAACACAGACCCCTGAGGGACACCACTTGTTTGGTGGCATTGGTTCTGGTCATAAAATTGCTGAGTTTGCTTCATTAGAACTGAAATCAACAAACATCCTGAGGTTTGTTACTCTCCAATGTCTCTTCAGACAGTCAGGCATGTCATATTGGCTATCACCATGTTTTACCTAGCTAAGTCTTGATATATTTATCCACCAAATAATACTTGACCAAATGAAGAGCTTTGACACGGGTACTCTGGAAAGTGTAATGCAGAGCGTATGCAGTAAAGCGAGAGCCACATACGGTTTTAATGCAGTTTACAGGTTCACTGGCAGGCTAGGGCATGGTATTCACAGAAAAGTGTTAAAACAGCATATTAATCTTACTCTAATTACACCCGGCCTATTTTAACCGTGCAGTTCCATAGAAGGCCAAGACTAAAATTGTTATTCATTTTGTGCAGGCGTCAACAATTTTAATCATGCATATTAAAAAAAAGTCATCTTGTCTACCCTGAGGAACTTAACAAGCAGCTTTGGGGAGTCACAAAATTCACTAATCACCCAAAGTGCATGTAAATGAATGATTATATGACTACACTGTATGCTTGTGATCATTCCAAGTATGTGAGTGTGTGTGGAGCTCCAAGTTGAGTAATAATAAGTCAGATAGACAGAGCACATATCCTCAGAACACCAAACAGCTAACTTCCTCTCTTTCTCTCTCTCTCTCTCTCTCTCTCTCTCTCTCTCTCTCCCTCTTCTAAGGAACAACAATCTCCATCTCACACTTTCTATTTTCCTTAAGACATAATTGCCATGAGGACAGAGCCATTCCTCCCCCCAAACACACAGTGGGGAGACAGGAATAAACTCCAATACCCTAACCACCAGTACAACTTCCATCACTACACTTTGTTTTATGTGCTTTTAAGTCCCTGCTTTAGGAGAAAGCTCTTGCCAGGAATATATATCTTTTTTGTAAGCTAAGGTCTATGATGAACTGTCTGGCCAGTCATTGTTCAAACAAACATTGTTGTTTTTCTTCTCTGTCATCTTTTTTTTTTTTTTTTTTTTGCTTTCTGGTTCTGGCCTCTCTAACATCTGTGTTGGTGTGAAGGATATTTGTGGATGTTCTTTGCTGGTTCTTCATCACAGGTTCTAGGCTTATACTATACAAGGGGAGACTCATGGGTGAAGATGGAGGCCAACAAGCGTTGCTTTATGAACTGATAAGTTCGCCTCCAAGCCCTTATTGGTCCACTCTGATTGCTCTGTAAGCTACACAAGATGCTTCCGTCATGCTTCAAAAATAGGTCAGGAAATTATCAAAAAAAAAATCATGCAAGAGGTTCTTTGTTGTTTCGGTTGTATTTCAAATGAAGCTTAACGACAATCAGAGCACACAAAAGTGGTCTTATTAGCATGATACTCAATGGTTAGATACAATTTACATATTCTTTTACATTTGTTTCCACTTTTTTTTTTTATTGTGGAAGCAAAAAGTTACGTCACTGTTGGAATCCAGATTAGAGATTTCGTGTTGAGTACAGCACACTAGGCATCCAGATGAAGTTACATCTCATTGTAGCAGCCATTTTTCAGAGGAATGTTAAGCTAAAGACGTAACACACTCTCATAGACATCCTCATGTTCTGTTCACTACTTAATAGTGGAGGTTCCATTGACTCCGGTCATGCCATTAGATTTCATAGCAATGAAATTTTAAAAATGTATTTTAGAATACCCAATACATCTAAACCTTTATCTCCATTACTAACTTTACAGTATTTATGAGAACTCGGAATACTGTATAAGGAAATAAGCAGCAAAACACTAAACAATATTTAGTGTTTTGCTACTTATCTCCTTAGTTGTTACATGGAGGACATGAAAGATGTTATAGATCTTCTGTAGATGTTTTATTATATTTAAGAATATCAGACAATGCAGACAATATCCATACCATAGTCCAAAGTGTAATCAGGAAACGGGCAAAATCTAAGGGTAACAAGCATCGGTATAGCAGTCTAAATTTAAACATGTAAGATCAGCCTAGACCAGACCAGATTCAGAGTCTTTAAACACTGGCTAGAGTGATGGTGCGGTGAGACGCACAGGAGGCCAAATGACCACCCCAAAGCCAAATCTCGTATAGTTTGACAAGTAATAATCGTTATGGAATTGCACAGTGTAAAACTGGCTTAAAGTGATAAACCTTTAAACTTAATAATTTTGTTATTTGTACTTGTCAAGGATATGAGCACTTGGAAACTAAATTCCTAACGAAACTGCCTTGTCGATCCAGGACATAAGGAGCTAGAAAGTCTTTAGTTTTGCTTTTTTGCTGTTTTGTTTTTGTTTTGTTTTGTTTTAATCCAGGATTGTGACCCAGTCAGAATGATAACATGTGCAACAGGGGCATCAAGCTTGACTGTTTTTCTAAACTTTTGAAATATGGCCATTTTCTTCCCCAGCAGCTCAGGGTAGTCACGGTCACGGTCTTCACTAAACAGCCCGGCTCTTGTGGCTCAGTGACGACCCTTAGGGCAAGTGATAAACACACTTGAGTAAGAAGCAAAGCTTTCTATCCTCTAAACCAACCGTTGAGACCACGATACAGTCAAATGTGCTCTGACCTACAGCACGTCTCACCCTGTGAACCCTTACCCTGCCTGTCCCCAGCACAGAATGCTGGGAGATTTATAGAATCAGTAGGTGTGAATCACAGTGAGACTGTAAAGAGTAAAGTTATGAAAAGGCTTTTTAATAATGGTCATGGAGCTTGACAGAGAGAACTGGGTTTGGAATGACGCACCACATCTAAGATTACTTTACCACCCAACATGCACTTTGTTCTGTGTACAAGTGAAGCCAGAAGAGTGATTCCAGAGATGTGTACTGATTTCATTAAAGATTCAAATGAACAATATACTGAGATAAAAAATTAGATGCTTGTTGTATTGCTTGCTATTCATTTATATATCATCTTCCACGTCATTCATTTTTTTATCATCTTCCACTTCGATATTTGTGCATAAGCCGACACTTAGTTTCAACCTACACTATCAGACGATCTCTGTAACTCCAGGTTGCTTTTGCATGGTTCTGTGTGTTAGCTAACCTTAATAATAATAGCTTTTCCTCTTTTTTTATCTCCTCCACTCCTTCTGCCTATCTCCTGGTGTGTCGGGTTGAATCACTGCAGTAATAACATCCCTACACTTTGCCCTGCCTCCACCACCATCCTGGGGCAGGAAATTAAAGTGAAATACCGAGGCCGGGGTCCATTCGCACACTTTCCCTGCTAATAAAATAGAGCTAACCTGACTGTCATCTTTACAGCCTACATGGCCATTAAGAGGAATTTTCTGTGTTTAACAGTAAATCACTACTTCAGCAACGAGAAAGTCAGACAGACAGGTATAATACTGTTGAAATACACCCAGCCATGAAAGGTTTTAATAGTATCGTTGGCACAATCGAACTTTTTGGACAGTTTAGTAGATTTATGAGTTGGATCCTCTCTTTTCAGTAGAGACACTACATATGAAGTTATCCAAGCATTAGGGCTTTTACACAATAAAAGTCCCAGTCTAGAATTAATTACTATTGGCACTGTATTTTTTTTCTCCCCCAGTGGTAGGAGCTTTTCAAGTGAAAAATATAATCTAAAGGATTTAAAACTCATCATTGGTGGTTACAGGTCTTATACAGTTTTTCAGNAAAGAAAAACATTGCTTATGAAATTCTGCTGATGACGGCATGGTAGCTTTACACGATAAAATCCCTGGTGTTTCAAACATCATTTTCATACTAGTTTAAATTGTAATTTTGACAGAACACACTGAACTAGGTCATTCCTCCAAAAAAATAAAATAAATAATAATAATAAAAATAATAAAAATAATACTTCTCTCTACCCACCAGACAGCTGCATGTCATTTATGCCAGAAATGAGATACTAGATACCAGCCCTGGAGAGAAGGTAAGAGTGAGAGAAACAGTAGAACTAAACAGCTTCCTGTTAATTCAACGCACATTGCCTAAAACCATGAGACTTAAGTGAATTTGACTTTTAGGTGTATTGGAAAGAGCACTTTCTTTAAGCTCCGATATAAATTGCATCAACGGCAGGACAAAATACCAAATATAGAGTTTCGGCCCAAGCTGTCAAAATGCCTGTGCGTTGAGATTCTGGAGCTGGCACAGAGTTGCCTGTGGGAGTGACATCACCCACAAGTGTAAGTCCTGAGGAGCCCAAAGCTCCACACACACACACACACACACACACACACACAAAGCGAGAGAAAGACGTATAAGCACTGTGGATCACAGAGACTGAAGACAAACTTGTACAGCTATGAAAATAATGTTCACTTTCCCCGACATCTTCATCCACAGTTTTTTTTTTTTTCCAGTTTCGGTTTCAGATCTTTGCAAAAAAGACACAAATAAGACAGATGAGACATTTATATCTCTATACCTCCAGCTCCATCCTTCTTCGTGTCAGGTTAAAATGAGATTGTGGTGCCTCCCTTCGTATTTGGGAATTGTAGGGTTTTTTAATTACCTGTATGCCATGAAAGAAATGCCATATCTTTGCTTATTCGTGTAATAAGTGCTCCCTTGTGACATAGTTGTAGTTGTGTAAGTTGTGTACAATGCCTAGCTTTAGAAAACGAAGATTTAGTGTTTGATCTTTATAAGCATATACTCATGCGTCTTATCAGGCACGTTCTCACACGTTGCTCTAAGCAATAAGGCTACGTTGCTGCGTTTTGTGGATATGCTAATCAGATGCGTAGCTACAGGATGGGGAAGTAGCTTATACTCTGAGGACAAGCAGTGTCTAAAAGGTGACTAGAACGTCAAGTAAATAAAGACACTTCCAGTAAATAAGCACAATTTATTTCTCTTAATTCTAGTCAGGTTTTTTTTTTGCTATGGAGATAGAATTAACATTAAATTATACAGTGACCTGTTATTTGCATGTGATGTTTATACTACAATTACACACTATTTGCACAAGTGCTGAGCATTGCATAATTATCCCATCAGTTATCCTGATACTTCTGTTGTTCCTGCTCTCTCTCTCTCTCTCTCTCTCTCTCTCTCTCTCTCTCTCTCTCTCTCGCTACATGTGCATAGTGTGGAGTTAATGGTGACATAAACATAGAATATTTCTTGTGCATATTCTATACCAAATGTAAAGTAGAGCTCTGTACTAAACACATACAACGCACCCATTTGTGAGGTTTTATCTCATTATCTCATTATCTCATTAATTAGCCATCAAAGATCTGCAGTGCTAGCATTCTGTCCGTCGCACGCCTCCCACAGCACCAGCACGAACCATGTTAAAGGAGAACAGAGGCATTGTCACTCCTGCTAGCATTGCTGCTTACTAGTCTGTAAGCTTACAGTTTCCAAATAATTCTCCTGATTAATATCTAATATCTATGTGTCTCCTTATGCTGAAGTTTTATCCACCGATCTTATAAAAGCTCTAAGGAGAACAACGAGTGTCATCAGCATAGATGGTGTGAATGGTGTAGCTCCCATATGTAAAAATGTACTAAACAGTAAAAATATAACAGTACTTTATCAACATGCTCCTTTAACAAATCGCTCATGTCGCTGTTTAGGAAGTGTGGATTGTTTCCACATCGCTGACATTTTTATTTTATTGACATTATTATTACCATCACATCACCATCACATTACCATCACATTATTATTACCATCACATTATTATTACTATCACATTACCATCACATTATTATTACCATCACAT
>CM074956.1:3483761-3505452 GCA_037577455.1 Pangasius macronema
TCTTCAGTAAGTGAAAAGCAGCTCTATTGGGTTGAGATCAGGCGACTGACTTGGCCATTGAAGAATATTCCATTTCTATACATATAAAATCATCTAAAGAATCTGAGTATGTTTTTAAGTAATCTGTGTGTGAAAGTGTTAAACTGTTGTCTAAAATTACTCAGTAGTTTTATATAACATTAAAGACAACTAGTCCAAATAATTGTTTTAGTATTTCATTTTGTTCGTTTTGTATTATTAATTGTATAATGTTAATTGTATTGTTTGTGTTTGAATAATAATAATAATAATAATAATAATAATAATATCATTTCACATGCACAGATGATGACAGTATTTTGTCTGGAACATACCTTCTACAATCTTTATTACCTAAAGTTACACTTTTTTTTTAAATTAGATCCCGTGAATCACTTTGTTGAATGAATTCATCAACCACTTCAAGTGTCCAAAGGTCTGCACATATGATAGCGTCAGCATTTATGGACCATGTTACATCATCTCAGCTGTTTTCATACTGGCCAAAACTTGTATCTCTCCCTTGAAGGAAACACCTGCAGTAAAGCTTCCCACCTGTGCAGCAATAAGCCCACGGCAGCTGGGAGTGAGGAAGATCAGAGCGTGCGGTGATGACAGGGCAGCAGGCTAATTGGAGGGGATCACAGAACCTTAGACGATTTAGTGATGTCAGAGTGTCCAAATGCTGCAACTGTGCAGCTGTTCAGGTCACAACAAGCAGGAAATGCTAATGTTGATTATATATCCAATCTCAAGCTCACAAAACCCACATCTGTTCCGACAAGTGAAGATAATTTCACCACCATATGTGAGATGTGTGAAAGTTAACTACGCAGCATGACCATGCAGTGTCTTATAAATCCAACAGTTATAGGAAGTCTCTTGATTTGATTTCAGGAAGGACACTGAAAAGGAAGCAGGCTTGTCAGGTGAGTGAAAGCTGACTGTGTAGCACAACCAGGCAAACTGATAATTCTCATGCAAAATATATTTCATACTAATAAAGTCATAATCCTGCCAAGGTGAACCAAAGGACATGGCAGGGGTGCACGGTGCAGCTGCGAGGACACCTGGGTTATCAAACACTTTGTAGATTACATGCTGACAGCAGAAAAGTTGGGCAACTGTTGTAATGATCTGCTGAGTTTCCCGGCTTTGAGCCATCAGCAGTAAAACTCACTGAAGTGGTAACTTTCAAATGAGCGAGTTACATTTCTGACTGATCCCTGCATTCTCGTCTTGCATATAGTGTGGAAAGACTTGAGTGCATATTCTTATAAGTCAAGAACTCTAAATATGACCTTAATGAACTATGAATATATCATCAGTTGTTGATACATCATAGTTCGGGGAAAACCGTTTCCTTTTCCTGTGTGCGATATTTTACAGAAATTGGTTGGTCAGCAGCATTTGAAACTCTCAGCCCTGATGAAAGCTTTTGCAGTAATTCTGCTAAGTCCAGGCCATTTCGGCCAGCAGTCCTGCTAAGGGTGAGTCAACCCACACAGCCGGTCCCACAGGACTGAGAGATTATGCTCGCCTCCTCCTCCGCTTATTTTGTCTGACTTTCATAAACAAGTCCCAGGGTCAAATAATCTTGCCGTATATCTGTCTACAACTCACAACAGCTGTTTTAAGTATTTGGACAAGCTGTTATGTTCCTCATGCCAAATACACCGCTCTGACCGGCCCCTTAAAAGCCCTGGTGGAAATGCCAACTGACTGTGCGGGTCAAGGTTTGGCTTCCCTAATAACAGTTAAATCATGTTTTGGTCATCGATTCAGGCCATGTTTAACGATTACGATGTTTATTTATGGGTCCCTTATCAGCCATTGGCAGCTCACTTGCTGATCTCATTCTCCCAGTGGATGGATGATGACATCATCACACAGCGCCACACAGTCTTGGTCACATCTAAACTCTTGTCAGTCACATGACAACATGGTGGTAAACTGAGAATGCTAAGGTCTTTCCCGCTGCTGCCTCTAAGGATCCTGATACACATTTTAAATTAATTTCATCCCCGTTATATATACAAATATATTTTTGCTGCTCCTTGAAAATCTTGCAAAGCTGTTAATGATCTCAGTTATGAGCTCCACAGAAATTTAATCATGACTATGTTCAGTAAAATTGTGTGTGTTTTGTCACAAGTCCACAGTTTAAGTCTCTGCCTGGTTGCTGGATGATGAACTCCATGGTGTTGGTTTATTTATGTACTCTTGTGAGATATCACATGCTTTTCGATGGAATCAGTTTAATAAAAATCTGTACTGTAGGGAAACACAGAGTGGCCGAGAACGAGGCAGGTTTGACTGCCATGTTAAATTAGGACATGGCACAGGCTGTGGCAAATAAATACACGCGATGATCCAGATATAATATTGCATATCTATAGTGCTGTATAAGACGCAGGTTCTGTGTGTGTGTGTGTGTGTGTGTGTGTGTGTGTGCAGTTATATAATCAGTTTTGAAGCAGTCTGTCTCTAATTATGGGTTAAACACCTTCACAGAAGCCAAAGGCAGGGAGAGGCTGAGTACATATGGTGTCAATACGTTTTAATTACTCATTCTAATTCCCTTTTTCCTGTACTGGACGTGCTAAGACTCAGTTCCCCTTGAGGATTTCTCATTGGCCTGCAGGTTCCAGTCGAGCCTCTCCAGTGGAGCTACAGTGCTCTCTATTGGCGATTTGTGGAAAGATAAAGACTGGATATTATATAATATAACTGGATATTAACTACGACATGCGGTTGTTTGCATAGCAACATGGTGTTTAGCAATTAAATCAGTTTTAGCTAAATGCTTACCAAGACAACCTTCTATCCAGCCTTCTATATGTTAACAGACGAAGTTTAAATGTTTCTACAGACACCAGAATAATCCAATAACATAAAGACTGACAGTGTGTATTATATACCCCAGTCATTGGTGATGTCACTAAGATTCAAGGTGTTTAAACTGTCTGGTAAAAAGCGTGGTACTAGCCAGTGATGACAGATAGGGTACAATATAGTGTTGACTTTTTTTTTAAAACAAGATTGAATCATGGCCCTCATTTAAAACACAAAGACTGGGGAACATAGTTTCATTAAAAACATCTTGAAGTGCTAAGATCTGTGCAAGTAATCACCCTTGATATGGCAAACCAATCACACTTTTATAGCTTTCTCAATTACACCGTCACTGACCTCCAAAGTTTGACCCCTCAGTTGATAACAAGCTTAATGCCTCTAATAAAGCTCTGTTCGCTTCTGTTTGACGTAAAGCTCATAACATTAGCATGAGTGTGTGTTTCTCTCTCTTGCTAGAGGCCACAGTTTAAATTGTACCGTTCATGCAGTGACCTGGCAGCTTTAGGCTCTACAGCCTAAAATATACAGTTCCAGGAGGGCTAGTAATCACGCTTTCTTTTGGCAAACAGCAACAAAGTCTGAAGTTTTCCAATGATGTGAATGTAGATTGCTGAAAACAGGCTGCCTAAAGGCAAGGTAGCTCACAACTCAAATTCCAGATCTGCCACAGAGCTGCTGCTCAGTACATACATACGACCCTTAACTCCCAGCTGCTCAGCTCAATGTGTGGATTATATCCTGCTCAAATCCATGTTTTTCATACACAAAGTGAGAGTAATCCAATGTTTATAAAATGTTATATATGGTGTGAACACCCATTGCATGACAGATCACTACAAACAGGAATGTGGAAGGTGAAATCATACTGCACAACTTGGAATATTATAAAATATTTCCATAAATTATATTAACTTTATTATAATAAAATGCAGTGAAGATCCCTGGGTCACCACAAGTCTGGCATGCATTAATGTTACCTTAATGTTACCATTAAGGCTACCTATAGGTTACAGACTTGTGCTTTTCAGTGACAAGCCGTTGGCTCCTTGGATCAAAGTAACAAGATCTCTGGATTTTCACCTAAGAAACATTAAAATGTACTGAACAGGAAAAAAAAAACAACAACAAGCAAGAAAACCCACCACACCAGAACACTTCATTAAGAATACAGTTATTTACTGTACCTTATATGTTGCTATGTACAGTTTGCCAGCCCCATCCTTCGCCAGACCACCGCAGACTAGGTATTATTAGAGTACTGGACCATTCTCAGAATGGCAGTGACACTGATATAGTAATGGTATACTAATAGGTGATGCCTAGAGAAGTAACTGAATATGAATACATATTTGAAATATGAATAGGAGGTGCACAATTAGTGCCTTTTTGGTTGTAGAAAGCTTGCCAGAGAGATTCACAGGGCTGTTGAGAGGTGTCCAGTGGGACTGGGGTCCTGCCAACAACAATACATTTGCATGAGTAGAACCAACTAAATTAAAAAATAGCCCAAGCAGGTACAAACCAAAAATAATAATGAACAGGATTAAAAAAAAAAAAAAAACAGTCTGCACACATCTCTAGTTAAGAGACGATAGGTATGAATTCAAGTGATGTAGCTGAGGCTGAGAAACTGTCAGAGCCAGAATTCACACACAATGCTGGCACTGCTGCCATTTCTACCTTCGAGTTTAGGCCACGCCTACTTTGGGTTTAAATTCAAATAAAAATACAAATATGGACATCTGAATCACTAAACAGACACTGGCATTGCGTTACAGCACTAGCGTTGTGCTAATTTGAGCATATCGGACTATAGCTAATCTCTTTCCATTTTGGTAGCCCTTCATCAGTGGTCAGTTTCGAACAACAGGATGATTGTTGACTGGATATTTTCGGTTGGAAGGCTGTTCCCAATCCAGTGGTGATTTCAGCAACACTGCTGTCTTGGTGGCAATTCAGTGCATTTCCTTTGTTTTCCATGACGATACTTATATCTCTGTAAAATCTGCTCTATTATTGTGAAATATTGTATGGGTAGACTTAGAGTTACAAAGGGGACCAGATACCCGTCCTGAGTATAATCTGGCCGATTATATCTCTAAACATTTAGAAATACAGTCCAGGCATGATGTACGTTTTTAGATCTCAAAGGTTATAATTCATAACTAGCATTAACAAATAGTTTGTTTAAAGCCATAAATGTATACCATAAATGTAAAATGAAGACAGAATATTAATATTAGTGCAGAGATTTGTGTCAACTGAAACGTGTCACTGTCAGGTTAAACTGAGAAATTATCACAAGAGAATTGTTCAGTGGTTCAGTGGTTTGGCTTGGATTTAAGTCACACTAAATGAACCAACAAAGTGTTTTGGTAAAAATCAAGAAAATAGGACAATCCTGAGGTTATTTCCCACTTTTGTTTACAGCAGCAACCTTCTAGATATGTACCAAAGGCAAGGCCAAAGACTCGCTTCTTTATTTTGGCCTGAATTCTGTATTGGTAGGAAGGCGTTATTGAAAAAAAAAAAAAAAAGACCCGATTACAGCCCTCTTGTATAACAGGCTGATTGTATTCCTTTTGTAGTGAGTGTGTTTGAGTGCAATGTATTTTGTTCAGACAGGAACCCAGGAACCAGCAGGCTGCTATTAGCCTACTGCCTGGGTAGACGGAGCCTGTAATATCTTTATTTTCTCTCTGAAGAGCTGAACAAAGAAATAACAATGATGGAATGTCCAGCCAGAACCTAGTGCCAAGTAAAACTGCAGCAGATGTCTGAGAAGGAATCTCACTTACTCTTCTTGCCTTTTGAGAATTTCACCTAGTGAAGGAGCTATTAGGCCAGAGAGGGAAAAAATGCTGAAGCATGTGGTGAAAGCTTTTGTCTGAAACTGACCATTCCCTCTTGGGTAATGCCAGTGGGCTGACTGCATCTTAAAATCCACTATTCTCTGAGAGTAGTAGGGAGCTTAAGTGAAAGTGCAGCGGTGCAGATGGATAGCAACGAGAGTGAAGAATATTTTAACAAACCACAACAAAGTTGCTGTCTAGATCTGAAGCCAGCCAAACGTACACCAGACTAAACAATACAATTTGCTCCACCAAAATTCTATTAGACACAATAGAGTAAGTTGTTTTTCAACATTCTAAGCAGTTCTGTGGAGTAAGCTCAAATGCCGTGGCTCTATTAAGTCCTGGTCTGTGAGTTGTTTTTGATATCAGTGTCTGCCAAATTAATGAAGGCAAATGTTAACCCTATGTTCACAAATTAGCATCTGATGTACTGTGCCTGATCCACGCCAGAAATGAAATGGGTCTAGTACGCTACTGAATCTTAATACAAATGCAATGTTGTTAACTATCCCAAATACAAATAGATTTTAAACATACGAACATTACAGAATTCAACAGAAAGAACCTTTTCCCAAAATCTTTTGCTTTCTTGCCCTTGCTAAACCTTACAGTTGGCCTGGGAATAGTAGGAGGAACTAAACCAAACATGCCTTAGCTCATAATGTCCCATACTGTTACTCCAAACATTGGGTCATCCCTTGTGAGGTAAAAAGAAAGGTCAAGGGATGAGGCTACAACTTCTAAATAGTGCCTTGGCGTCTCTAGACCAATGTTATCCTTCCATTACTTAAATCTCTAAGCTGCCTGGCTCCAATCTCTATTCTGAAAAGCTTTAAACCACCCTTGGGAAAGTGGTGCGAGATTTCGCTCCCCTACTGGCGACTAGAAATGGAAAATTGCCTACACGTTATTTATTTGAGGGTTTTAAATACAGAATGGATTTTCGTATTTTATTATTTTTCTCTTTCTGATAGAGGTTACATTGCATACAACAGTTTATACATGTATGAGATACTGTAGCTTGCAAACATATCCTTAATTAGCCACTGAAAGAATTTTATTCATTTGTCCGACTGACATATTGATCACAATGTTACTATAGTGGTAGCTGACATGTCTGATGACTTAAACACGCACATGCCGATGATCCCTGTTTATTCATTATTCTGGTCAGGTTCGAAGTGGGCCAGAGTCTATCCTAGGAACATGGAGCGCAAACTGGGAATACACAGGGCAGGGCACCATGCAAACACACATTTACACACTCCATGACCCCTAGGGACAATTTAGCATAGCCAATCCACCTACCTGCATGTTTTTGGACAGTAGGAGGAAACCGGAGAACCCAGAGGGAACCCATACCTACAGGAGGGGAAGAACGTGCAAAATGCTGCACAGACAGCAACCGGAGCTCAGGATCATTCCGGGAACCCTGGAGCTGTGCTCTACCATGGCGCCTGATACCATTTATCGTTTAATGAAATACATACTAAAGTATGACATGTTCAGTTAAAATTACACCATGGTTTAAGGGGTGCTTTTTGTATTGTTCTATTAAGATTAGTTCAGGTTGGTGTTGGTTTCACTGTCTGGAGAAGACGTTTGACAAACTATGATTCTCAATAAATAATGTTACCTACTATATACAGAGAAATGCTTTTAGGTGAAGGCAAGCTCATTGCACTGAAGAAACACAAACCAAAAAAAGAGAGAAAGAAAAGGAAACAAAACCCTTTCCCCATGCTGCGGTGGCCACCGTTATGCCCTACTAATTTTTACAGTATGGTTTATTGGGGTGGCCAGTAGGGGCACATATGGTAACGCATCTGAACATGTATCCCAGGCGTCCCTCATTTTCAGTGTTGAGTCAGTATGTGCTGAAGAAGAGACCAAGTGCGAACTCACCACTAGACAAGCGTGAAATCTTCCACCTGGGAGACTGAAGGGTTGTATGATATGCTACAATACAAGAATTCTCCTTTCCCCACATCCTAAACTTCCTATTAAATTTCCTCTTGTGGCTCATTACCACCTAAGGCTGAAAAAGTAAGTTTATAAGCTTCCATCCCAATAGTCACAAGCAACCTCAAAGATTTTACTAGCAGTAGAAATTCTGGAAAGAAAGCAAGGGCATCCATCAAGGCAGAAATTTACTGTCCTTTCTGCACTTGATTGCAAATACAATCCCCTTTGCTACTCTTTGCAGTAGTGTTATGGTCTATGTGTCGCCTCAGGACCACCATTTTAATGGTTCCCATCTAAATTTCACTCATTCATCTTGGGACAGTCTATCACTCTGAGTAGAGCTCTGGATGGAGGGAAAGGCTGCACTGAATTTACAAAAGGAAGGGTAAAGTAGTAGTCGAGACATCATTATAACTCAGCTTCAGCAACGCTTGGCTTCTAATGTGATAAAGTGCTCCAGTGAGATGATTTTAAAGTGTAGCAAATTACAAAAATGTAAGCATCTTGATATATAAAGCACTAAATTATTAGCTTGTAGCGGATAAAATATGCTACCATGAGTTTTTGTTCTCTGCCTATTTGCTGCTTTGTTTTGATCATTGCCTGCTTATTTTTATCCCATTAGCCTTGTCTAGCTAATGCCTGCTTTTCAATCGCCTGAGCTTTAGCCTGTCTCTCTTTTTGAGAATTGCTGAGCCCTGTTGTATATTCATCTGAATCAATTTAATAAAAACCATAAACTTGCACATGCGTCCATCCGTCTGCCTCCATGACATCACCTAGAAAACCACAGGGGAAATATTACAGTGGCACAAACATCATGTCCTTTTCAATAGATAGTTTGATATTTAATGGGGATTTAGACCAAGTCTGTATCCCTGTATCTTGTTTGTATGATGCGTTTTTTCCCCCCTTACTTTCTTCACCAGACTCCCTGAATATTGCTTCCACCTGTATCTTGCTCTGGTGTTGCCTCAATCTGTGTATACACTTCTTTGTTTGTATTGTGTTCACAAAGCTTCATATGTATTTAATCCCAGCCCTAGTCCACTGTGGTTATGTTAGTTTCAGGTTGTTAACTCCAGCCTACCTAGTTGGAGAACAACTGTGGATTTGTTCCCGTTTTCCATGTCAGTGTGTGTTCTGGACTCTGATGATTCTTGGATAAGACCTAATAACAATTATTGTGCAAGTCCATTTTATAGACTCTTGATCTCATCTTAAAAATTGGTTCATCCTTTTTACTTTTAAATGAACTTGTGACGCTAATCACATGTATTTGTATTAGCGTGGCAATATATTGTAACGTGGTGGCATGGTGGTGCAGGAGGTAGTGTTGTCACCTCACAGCTCCAGAGTTTTGTATGTTCTACCCATGTTCATGTGGGTTTCTTCCAGGTTCACNNGATTGGCTTCTATTCTATGTGTGAATGAATGTGTGTGTGAAAGTACTGCATTTTTTGAATGTGAAGCCGTCTAGAGGTGTTGATGAAGCCGTAACATCACCCACCTGTGCATTATATCAGAAAAGTAGGATGCCTATGACTACGTTTCACCTGCAGCTGAAAGTATAATTGAGTAAAACCTTATATGTTACAATACTGAAATAAAACCCGCATTACTACAGCTACAGCAATTATTCACAAATTCACACATTTCGGTCTCTTCTCAGTTCGAATGACTTGAACTTACAAATTGGCCGCATTAGTCATCTGGGCTGATTTCCCACTTTGATATTTAACATTTAAGTGAGCTGCTTCATCTGTGTGTAGTGTTTTAGCACTAATGGATGACTTACTGTCAGCAAGCACTTCATAAGGGCTTCTCTGGTTACATAATTGGCTTACAACAAGAGGAGCTGTTTGATATTTGTTTTCTTTGGTGGGCCTTTTTTGGCTCCAATCAATGCCCGAGTTCACAAAAGAAACGAGCCACCGTCCGTCCTGGGGGTTTTACTTCGCATTTATCTTGGCTGCCGGATGCATTGCACTTCAATGACATAGTGCAGACACTTCCAGCTTTTTGTTTTACCACCATCCATCTCTTTGCCTGTCTCGCTCTTTCTCTTCCCGGTTCAGAGAATGACAAGTTCAAAATATGTCTCTCTTTTTTTGCCGTCTCTTGAGCGTTTAACAGGTGCCTACCCTGCTGTGAGGTGCAGGGGGTCTCATCCTGCGATAACATTTCTTATAAGCTTTAATATACCACTTGAGGGATCAATGATAAAAGCCCAGTTCTTGCCCTGTAGTCTGATAAACAGCACAGATGCAACAAAGGGGCGATTCATCCCTGTCTGATCGTCTGTGCTCACTTTTCCTTTCCGTTATTAAAATAATGACAGACAGTTTTCCCGTTACTTCATTGAATACATTTTCTATTCCGAAAATTAAAGCTGCTGGGTGTAGGATTTGGGGATTTTGTGTTAGAAGAGCTGTTTGGTAGCAGAAGGCTATTGCAAGCTGCTGGTGCACAAACATTTTGTTTTAACATGGGCTGTGCTCAGTCGTTCTTCTCCGCGTGGATTAATCTGACAGTTCTTAATGGCAAGTCAATACACATTCTCTGCAGAAAACCATCTCGATCTCTGTAGCATGCTGTTCACATTATTTTGTGTTACTGCAGTGTTTCATGAGGTTTTGTGACAGCTAACCTTAGCTGCTACCTTGCTAGCATAGAGACAGCATGTAGAACAAAACTTGCATGCCTAGCTGCTAATTCTGAGGATGTTTTTTTTTGTTTTTTTTTTCTGTGTATATTATCTTATTAGTGTACTTGTGTCTGATCTGTCTTTTACCTAACTAGTTAATATTAGATAACTACTTATGACATATCTGAGATGACAAGTAACATAAGTGTCCCAAAAAAACAAAAAACAAACAAAAAAACCCACCAAATCATGACTACAGGCTTTCCCGAGTGACTCACAGCAGGTTTAGGATTTCATTTTTTTTTTTTTTTTTTTAATACAGTTGGTTTTGCTTTTTTTTCTCTCCCTTTACTCAAGACAAATGCTCTTTTTTAATAAGAATAAGCATGCATACTGCAGCTTTAAGGAATGACAATATTTATAGTAATGATAAGTAGCCTTTAGCACACTTTATAATATATATAAATTAATGTTATAATATATAATGTTTTATATATATATATGAGTGTTTTTGCACCATTGCATAAACATTTCAGGGTTTCAGCAGACTGCAGGCAGTTCTGTAGGCAAATAACAATTTGTTAAAGAAAAAACGCTGAGGGAAGCAAGATGTAGTATTTAATGTATCTCTCGTAGGTTATTCATGATATACATAAGTATGTTATAAAACCTAGTCATCTGTCATAATCCTAAAGATTGCTCATCACTCAGAGATAATGATTCCAGTTCAGAAGAGATGCGAACTGAAATATTTAAGATTCAGATCATCCTGATTTACTGCCGAAATTCCAAATGACTGAAAAGCTTCATAAATACGCTTGATCAACCTGTTAGGAATTTCAAACATCCAGCACAACTGTGCGATTTTTCACTCAGATAATCTAATAAAGCTGGTTATTATTTGATGGAGTGAATCAGTTAGGGCTGAAACATTCACGGTATTTTAATTTGGATCCTAATTGCTGTATTCCTCAGTTTAATTAAATACAAGGAAGCTAACTGGTTGTTAAATTTATTTATTTAGTTAGTTAGTTAGTTAGTTAGTTAGTTAGTTAGTTATTTGTGGTGCATTAAATCACAAGTCTATTTAGTTGGCGTCTAAAATACCACATTTATTTATTTCTTAATTGTATTTAACTCTCAGGCAATATAGGTTTATGATGTATGTGAAGGGAAAAGCAGATTCATGCTGATATAAAATGCTAAAGTTCAATTAAACTTTTTTTTCTAAATTGGCTAAAGCAATTTCATTTGCAAATAATAGTTAAAATGATGCTCACTTTAGCCATTATTTTGCAACCATATGTGTGCTTAGCCAGATGTACAGGACCACAGCTGTAATTCTCTATCTCAACATGGTATAAGGTGATCTTTGCATGACACCAAAGTAAACACTAAGGAGCTGGTTGTGTTTATTGGTAGAAGCTGCTGTGCAAGAGTGGTGACAGGTACACATGGGCAAGGACAAGGGCAGAATCCCAAATCCATCAGCACCTTGCTGCAGAATATCCTCTCCAGCCTCGTTACGAGCCCTCGCTTTCCCCACCTGTCTGCCGTGTCAGGGGGTGTTTGTTAGGGCAGATGGTGAACTGCTGGAGGCACACCCAAGCATGATGGCATGGGGGGAAAGTTGCTCAAGAACACTGAGGACTTAGTGCTGACAACCCAACATGCAGGTCTTTCCTTTTACCTAGGGGCTCGATGGAAAAATCCAAATGCAAGGACAAATGAGTATATTTTTCCCAGCTCGAACTCTCCTTTCATTGATTATTATTTTATTTGAAATATAAAGTTGTGTATTTGAAAAACACATAAGCACATTGCAAATAAGGTTAAAAAGTGTACAGAAGTGTTGGCATAGCAATACCGAAAAAGAGAAGATATGATAAAGGGAACGTGTGAAACTTGTCACAGATAGTAACCCAAGATCAGGATTAAACTGGGGACCCTGGAGATATGAGGCAGCAGCACTATCCACTGTTTCGTCACACTAATGGTATACTAATAGTTTTATTTTTTTCCTAAATAATGGTATTTCGAATAAGAACACTCGCATAAACCTCTGAATAGTTTATCTGCAGTGCAGCTTGCTGATCTTGTTAAACAGTATAGCCCATCACTTCAGTTAGATAAGGCAGGCCTACTGTTACTTCTGAGGATTCGTAGAAACTTAGCCATTGGAAAATGTTTTAAAATTCAATAGGTGTTATAAAATGCAGATTTAAAACACACTATATGGCCAAAAGTATTGTGGACACCTGACCATCGCTCCATGTAGACATGGTTTAGCAAGGTTGGTGTGATTTTCATGTGTCCACAAACTTTTGGCCACACAGTGTATGTAGTGGTGCATATTATTTTGTTATTTACTGCCATACTGTTCAGTGTGTGGTGTGTGTGTTTCTTTTGTTAATGCAATTTTGTACTGCCCTCTTTACACCATTCACATAATAGAAGTTTATCTGAACACACAATGATTGAAATCTCACTCCCTCTGACATTTTGGCCTGCTGACGTTCTTTCTTAATATTTTAATGCTTATGTACAGATTGTACTAGTGTTGTATGATGAACGAGTACATATTTACATGTCTTTTTTAAAGCATTCGGCTCCTTCCTTGGAAGAAGTTTTACAACTACTGCTAGTTATCGAGCCAAGCAATCACAGGTAACAGGGGCCCTACACAAACCCACCCGAGGCTGAGGTTATGCACTTCATGGAGAATTGACTTTATATTGGCTCACATAAAGCACTGCTTGCTTTCCCAAAGAGGGTTACTATGGCAGCAGCTAAACTGATGTGTTTCTTTCCTTCCTTTCTGGAGTCAGCACCGAGATGGTCACAATCCGGTCAGCATGGCTTTTGGCAACAGCGTGTAGGTGCGCTCGGAAAAGTGCTCCTCTGAGGCTTTTTGGATCATTAATAAAACGTAATTGCAGCTAGCCAAGCTGTTATCGGCTTCTCCTTCAACAAGCCACGCGGCATGAAACTCGAGATCCGCCGCTCATTTAGGCTGTGTTGGTCAGCGCAGCGTTTGTATAAACACTTTATAAATCCTTCATATGAGGTCGTATGAGCTCGACTGCCTGGAGCTCTTTTCATGCTTATTTTAAAAACGAGGTCATCTTAGATGTTTCATGAGGTTTATTAAGGAACTGACAAAAAAGAGCAGCCTGGATTGTGAATTTTTGATTTGGCTTTTTGAGTTATGGCCTTTGTCTGTACTAAGGAAAATATACATGTTTCATTTCGGGGGAAAACGGAGAGTGTGGAGGAGACGGTGCCAGCCACACAGAAACTCAGGGCTGTTTGGCAGGAAATTACTAATCCGTCCTTCAGACGATAGCGTCCTAACTGTACATCACCCCAGCCTTGCAGTCTGGAGCCAGGAACAGGTCTGCCAGTCCATGTAAACACTGGCCTACTACCACCGTATATACACAAGTCTGTCGTTTATTCACTATTTCTCTGTTTCCTTTTTTTGTGTACGCAGAAAAAAATAATTTCAATGAAAGCCATAATTTAAGAACCAACATCCTACTCTCAACAACTCTTGACAATTCTAATCCACATTAGCTATATTTACACACTAACAGACTCATAGATGGCAATTCTGTTGAAATGTTCTTCACCACTGTCTACCCCATTACGTGGTGCACACAATAAGAAACACCACTGATGAGTTTAGATGTGCCATCATTCACTCTTGGGTCTGCTTCCATTTCTGAGGTGGCCGTTTTGATGAGGATCCAAGAGAACGCAACACATGGCGTATAAAGTCCAGGCCAAGCAACAAGGGGCCCGTTAAGAAATCAGCACTACATCAGGGCCGTTACTGCCGAGCTGAGATGAAAAATGAAGTTTTATAGCCTATGTCTTCCATATGTATGCAGCGCACCCTCCACTTTCAGCCATGATGGATGCTCACAGTTGTGAAAGATGAGAGCTGTGCTGTCATTGGATACCAGTCGTTGGATGTCATGGTGGTTAGAAGGAGGAGGTTAATGGGTGGTGTATGGAAGAAGTGGACGCTGGATGAGATCAATAGTGCTGAGTTATTCTGGCAACTGATTTTTTATGTATTTTATCTTATTCTGGAAAAAAGCTATGTGCATTATAGGCAAAATTCTTTTGTGCAGCTTATCTGTTTAATATGAGTCAGTGTGCAGTTGTCCTTCCTTGTTTACAGGTATTTGTCCCATTAATGGCAGTTAAAAGGAGAACGAAATTTTTTGTACATTGTTTTTGTATATTGTAGGTGTATATGGTACTATATTTATGTATGTGTACTATATGGTCTATTCTAAAGTGGTCGTGGTTATGCTCTACTTCCAGTCAAGGCTGTGCTCTCCACATTGAAAACTCTGAAGCGTCCCCTTCTGTAGACTATGGACTTACAACTCTCTATGGTTACAGGGTGAAGAACTTGACAACACCTCCAATCCACATCCATGTACACAAACCCCTACCTCCCACAGTCTACAGGGGCTGGTACAGTTTGTTTACATTACATTACTTCTGTAGATAGCTAGCTAGCATTCCATCATCTGGTTATACTTGGCTGGTTATGGCATGAAAAATGCTGACATGGCATGTAGGTGATTTGTTTATTCGGAAATTTATAATGTCTAGCAAGAGAGTGAGTATGAAAATGTCCAGCTTATTTTAGGCACCTCAATCATCCTTCATTGCCAGTACAGGTCAACAAGCTCTGTTGAAATACAAGCTTTGTTGCAGTGGGGCAGCACAGTGGTATCACCTCAGAGCTCCAGGGTCCCCAGTTTGATGCTGAGCTCAGGTTACTGTTTGGGTGGCATTTCACATGTGTCTGTGTGGGTTCCTCAGTTTCCTCCCACCTTCCAAAAACATGCCAGTAGGTAGATACCTTTATCGTGCCTTACTTCAATCCAGAGTGTACTCCTTCCTCACACCCTGGCTTCAGATCCTCAGTGATCCTGACCAGGATAAGGACCAGGATAAAGATGATGACATTAGACCATTTAGTGTCATTATGCCACAACATTGCTTGCCATATAGCACTGAATTCTGCCATGTTTGTATTTCTGAGCAGTACGATGGGAGTAGAGCGTGTAGGCTTGTCTATAACACAATTGATAGAAGGGATGTAAAAACAACCAAGAGATATGATATGATATTATTTAATAAGAACAATGAACCAGTGCACCATTAAAGCAAAGAACTATTGAACATATAAACTATTGGCAATATAAATAGGCAGTTGTCACCTCACAGCTCTGGCTTCCCATTCAGGGTGGCTTCCTACCTCACACCCAGTGTTCCCAGGATAGACTGAAGATGAATAAATGGATTTACCCAAATGTATCTGAACCAGACAAACTCGGAAGTAACAAGACCTGGACCAAAAACAGACCGATGACTATAGATGCAATTACTGATACACTGACTTTTTGAAAAATAAGCACAAGGCTCTTCAAAGCAAGATAGAGCGACCAAGGCAAGACTACACATAACAAGAATGAGACAATGCTACAGTGCAAGCACTGCTAGGTGGAAGGATTCTCATCTCTGGATTGAGTTCATTTAAACAGGGGAAGGGGACTGCTGAGACTATGTTGCATGGAGCATAGCCATGACTAGGTATGAAAAAAGATATTTCTTCTGCTATGAGTATGAATTAAGAAATGAGGATTATTATTTGACCCCCATCCAGGGTGTCCCCCACCTTGTGCCCCGAGTTCCCTGGGATAGGCTCCAGGCTCCCCTGCAACCCTGTGTAGGATACGAGGTATGGAAAATGGATGGATGAATGGATAGATGGGTATTATTTGGCAGAAATGACAGTATTTATTGCCTTTCAGCTATTGTTAGTGGAAGAGTATTTGAAAAGGAAGAAACAGATTTCTGAGGCTTTAGTGGGCCAGTTTGGGTCCATTGTTTTTTTCTCTGTGCTTTCCCAGAAAGCAGGACTGTCTTAAAGACATCTGAACAGCAGTGCAGTCTGTCACCACAGGACACCGTTTACACAGTGTCTTTGAGATGAGAAACTAGTGGACACCCAGTGCTCAAGTGCTCACTGTGTTTGCACCGTCCTCTTCAGTCTGTGGATGTTGGCAGGACCTGTGTGGGATGGGAGACGATGTCCAATGTCCACCATAAGCCTTCTAACTCACTGACCAGGTTCTGTAGTGTTTAGATGGATGCTATGTATCACCTTTCTTTATTATCACCTACTCAAAGCATAATTAGAAACAGGAATGTGTAATGTCAAGAATAATTGGTGGTGTGAATTGGCCTATAGTCTCCAAACAGAGGTGAGGTGATTTATAGGACCTGTGGTGATTCCTCTTCAGTGCCATCTGATCACTTATTCTCCTTCAGTTACAGACAGAAGCATAATCATATTCAGTTAAATTTACAAAATTTCTGGTGAAAAATGATATTCTCTTTAAATAAAGTGTCATTCTTTAAACAAACCAAACACATTACACAATTCCCGAAATATGCACACAAATACAAATACACTATCAGTGAGTATTTTCAAAAACAAAGACACCATCTTTTTGCTTAATTAATAAATGAATATCATCATTAACAAAGCTAAATGCATATGTACCATATATGGTAACGTTATATAGTCTGGCTAAATAGTGATTAAATCATTTTAAAAAATAAATAATAAAAAATGTATTCGTTTTTTTGAAGTATTGTCCTTTTGCCTGTGTTTGATTTTGTAATGTTCATGCTGGTTATAGGAAATAGCTGTCAAAAAAAAAAAAAAAAAAAGGACACCAGCCAAATTTCACCTTTTGAACCGTTCTATATTAACCCTGATTTAAAAAAAAGGTTATATAATAATACATCTACTTTTTGCTAGAGTTTTCTTTTTTTTGTAGAGTTTTCCCTAGCTTTGTTTTCTTCTTAAGACTCTGTATATTATACTGTATATTCCTTTTGTACATTTCATGCAGCTCAGTATTGAGTCATAGGTGTTTTGCACAATGCCTTCCAGCTGACTCAAGAAACTACGCAGGAACCTGGGGCAGCGTCTCAATCCATTTAGCACTTACACTAACCATCCCCGTAGTGTTGATTTAGCTTAACACTGAAGAATATGGTATATGCCTCTCCTAGGCATCTTGCTTGTTTTACTGCAGGGCCTCCCAGCTTTGTGTTTCTTTGTGGAAATGAAGCCACCCAGCCACCCTTACACAGAATGGATTTTAGGGTCTAGTGGAAACCGTATAGACCACACACACACACACACACACACACACACACACACACACACACACACACACACACACTCGCATGTAGAAACACTCACACCACTTGAACACATGTATGTATGTATGTATAAATGCATTGCTTTTTCCAATATGATGCGAAACAAAATCGAATTATTTATAATTATTTATAAAAATGATCAAATTATTATTTTTCAAACGAGCAAATGAGCTTACAGCCTCAGATGTACAGTACATTATTCTTCAGATACGGTCAAAAAGTTTGTTCTATACCAATTAATTTTTATTTTATTTTATTTATTTATTTGTGTGTGTGTGTGTGTGTGTGTGGTATGAACATTTATGCCCTTGATTTCATGTCAGTATAAACAGAAGTCTTCTTTAAAAAATATCCTGTTTATATTATATGTCTGATCCAGCCCAAAGCTGCAAGTTGAAATGAAGTGTGGTCTTTCTAAACCTTTCTCTAAACCTTCTTCAGATTTCTTTTTTCACTGTAACGTTCTCCTCATTTCTTATTTGCACTCCCACCTGTGAACACACGCGGTGGATCAGCGAAGTCCAGCGGAATCTTAAAGGCGTAATCTAGTCTCCATATAGACCACACACACACACACACACACACACACACACACACACACACACACACACACACAAATACACTAAATGGGTCACTGATCCTCAGCTTCTAGGCTGATTTAAAGTTTGGGTCACGTACATCATTAAGAGAATTTTCGTTACACAGATCTCCTATATATATATATATATATAATATATTTTTTTTTTCTTATTGCTAAGAGCCAAGAGAGATTTAGTGAGAGTTTATTTTTTTGAGAAGAGTCCTTAACTCTTCCATTGTTACTTGGTGTGTATTTGTGGGGTTTTTTTTTTCCAAAACATTTGGATAACACTTAGAAAATGATCTTTACTTGATTGTCCTATCGCGTTAACCGTGTGTTAACCTTTACTGGTATTATGCTTCACATTCTTTATGCTTATGTTTACTGTGGAAAATGTTGACAGTGTGCTTGGTCATAGTACATAAGCTTATGAAGTGATAGCTGGTAGTGATAACTATTAATACAATGGAATTTATATATATATGCTAAATATAAATATAAGCGGATTTACCAGTAAGAGAGAATACAGCAGAGCTGCTGAAGCCGCTAGATAAAATAAGCACACACAAACGCACAAACCCAACATCGTGTGTCTCTCGGCATTGATTTGTCCAGTCTCTTTCACGATCATGAGTTCTCACAAAACAAAATAAATAAAGCATAGATGGAAAAATTCCGTACTAGTGGATGAGACAGGAATTTTGTGGTCCTTCTCTTGAACCTCTTGTATTACACAAGTAAGGAATAAAACACAACAATGTTGCTATAGTGAAATAATCAACAATGTGAAGCTGCTTTCATCCTGACTATTTATTTTCCTATAACAGCTTGTATCAAAGTGTTTTATGACCCTTGAACTACATCAATTTGCCAGCAAGTATGAATTTTTATGTGTTAAAAAATGACACATCATATTTTTTATCTGTTTATAGTTATATTCAGGGCTTCTACTGAGCCTTTGGAGCCGTAAGTGACAATCACTCACCTTGGAGGCCACAAGAGAGGCGCTTAAATCATCCGTTACCACCGAATGCTACTACAACACACGTGGGTGAGGCAAATCAAAAAATTTTTTAAAAAAGATTTTGCATTGTTTATTGCAAATTGGTGTCACAAAATTGTATTATTTCTTCTACACAATCTCCATTTCATCCGGCGCTCAACAAGTGTCCAGATTCCTGTAGAAAAAAGTTCTTCCGGTTGCTGCACCATCTGTTGCACATCTTCATCTGACAGGAATGGTCTTTCCACCTAATGCCTCCTTTAGTGGTCCAAAAACAGGATGTCGTGTGAGTGATTACTGATGACTCACATAAATTACAGCTGCATGAGTCTCTTTCTGTAATTTATGTTGCGCTTATAACGCTTATAACGTTAAAAACTATAAACAGTCATTCTCTCTGTTTTCTCTCTCTTGAAGTTGATAATACAAAAAAAAACCTTTTGTCTTTGTTAAATGCCAGGTGTTTTTTCTTTTTTTATTTTCTGTTTATTATTGAATTTCAACTATGACCAGGAGATGCTCAGGGACATATTTAACAATGGTATCCTTGCTATTGTATAATCGCAATTATTATCTTTACACAGTCTCAACATCTTCAGATCTGAGAATTTGCCAGTGCTTTGGTATAGTCTAAGTGATTAGACATCAGTTCTAATTAGCACTTTTATTTATATCCTTTACAAGATGTACAGCTTTCACTTTTACTTGTAAATTACGGAGTGGAAAAACTGTGTCCTACAAGGTGTGTACGACGTGTCATCGATGTCACTCAGACTCCAAAATTGCCCACCCACCACTGTTTGTTTACCATGTGCCAATGTGTCTTATCAGTCAACGCATGGTGTGACGTGTGTGTGTATGTATATGTATATGTGTGTTTCAGGGCAGCTCGTGGAGAGGAGGGGGTGTCAGGTGGCCGGGTTCATTTCCGTATAATTCTCTGCTGTCAGAGGACATCAATATGGCAGTGGCAGAGGCCTCTGGGGAAGGAGCAGGTAGAAAGTGCTGAAAGCTGGGAGATGTGGGTCCAGGCGTGTCTTAAACACATGGATGTTGGAGCAGCTTTCTGAGGTTTCACCAGCGCATGGATGAGAGAATGTGGGAGCCAACACAATGCAGATTAAATTGATCCTTCCATATGTATATGGGATGGAATATCTAGTGTCTAAGACGTAACACAAGACAAGGCAGAGACACTGTACAAAACTAGAGCTTCAGTAGAGTAACATGCACATATGTTATGTCTGTCACTCTTCGACTCTTCTGACCTATGTTTGATGTGTACTCCTATTTGGCCTCTTATACTGTGCATTACAGATAAAAGTAAACATGATATCTGGAAGAACTATCCTAAGTAAGGAGAGAATAGTCCATGTGAATGTAGAATAAAGCTCTAAGTCATAGCCATGCAATATGAGATAAGCTGTAGCGGTAGTAGTGTAATTAGGTTCGGGGTGTACTGTACATCCATATCTGCAGAGGTAAGGTTAGAAGTAAGCAGGCGTTCTGTTCATTTCAGCTCACTGCCAGTCAAACCTTTTTCAACACCTGAAGTTTGGTCTAAGGAATAAAACACAAGATGGCTTGTTGTTATAGACAAAAAAAAAAACACCCATGACGAATAATTTTCCTATACCAGCACATCCCAAAGTGTTTTTCCCCATTTTATACAGATTGCCAATGATTACAGTTTCTCATTTTACGTCTTTCTTTTTAACCATTCATAGTCAGACACATATTGTAGGAATTATTATTGACTTTAATGTCGATTATTTTCCAATAACAGCATGTCCTAAAATGGTTTATTCTTCACAGCAGTTTGGCAATGATTGTTTTTAATAAATGAAGAATGACATCATAGTTCTTATGTGTTTAGAGTTACATTTAGTGCTGTGGAAGGTTCGACACTATGGACACAGATTCGAGAATTAACCCGTGTAGTACAATACAGATACAGAATCGCAGTCAAATAAGAAATGCTAGATCTTTGTGAAACTTATTAATGGGACTCTAAATGAGTGCTTTATTAAAATGCTTGGAGGATGAGGCTGTTAAGCGTGCTGTATAGATAAGAGACTCATAGATAGCACTTGTATTAAGTAAAATATAGATATATGGTGTGTATAAAGCACCTAATTAGAGTGATATGGTTACAACGCTGGCCGTTTCTGATTCGATTAGATGTAGATGTTCCAATATAAATAGTCATTTCTAACATCACACTAAATGCAACAATGCACTAAACATTTTGCAATTGACATTTACTTATTCCTTGGTTAGATTTTCAAAGTTTAGAGCATTTAAAATGATGTCATTTAAACAGAAATGTTAAAATACAGGGTGTTCAGAAGCTTTGGATTGGCAATATTTGTTATATTAAGTAAAAAAGAAAGAGAGGTTCATATGTTAATTTCTATTTGTGCGTGTGTGTGTGTGTGTGTGTGTGTGTGTGTGTGTGTGTGTGTGTGTGTGTGTGATTATAATGGCCTACAGGCATCTTA
>CM074956.1:3516224-3528801 GCA_037577455.1 Pangasius macronema
GATAACAGAATATTTTCAGGAAACACTTTTGAAGTGGACATGAAAAAAAGGTTCATATTTGAAAATGTTTTAAATAATATTTTTTTTCCTTTTTTTTTTTTTTTGTCACTACAATTCTATTTAATATTCACACAAAATAGACTTTCTATTCGCACCCCTTAATATAATTCTGGTATCAGTATCCATATGAGATCTTTACAATTCTTATTCATATAGCGTTTTAACAATTGACATGGTCACAATTTTACACAAATTTGGGTTTATATCATTAAGATGCATGCTGACCAGTAACACATGCAATTCACCAACTCGTCTTGCTATAGTGATGGCCTGCTTCCGTTAGCACCCACTGCTTAGCACCAAGTCTGGAACCCAATGCCATTGCTTCGTGTGGTGGTTGGAAATGTTCCTGGCGCTCAGATAATGTTGCCACATTGGAGAAGACCTAGAAAGAGACGCTTCTAGCTGGCTCCCCCTTATGGTTGAAACTGGTATATCATGCAAATTGTTAGCATGTAGTAACTCCACTATTTGTTTTTTTTCCACCTGGTCCCACAAAGGAAAAAGGAAAAAAATCAGGGACTCTTTGTGGTCACACTTGGTATAACATGTTAATTGTTAGCCATCTGTTTTTATTGCTTACACAATAACAAAAAAAAAAAAACTGATTTGGCAAGATGCTAGCTTTTTCCCCTTCTCTTTAGGGCTTATATATACTTAGTTAATGCTCAGAGGTAGATACCTCAGATTCATATCACTGAGAAATTTCAGAAGTCATTAATGTGTTAAAAACGTCTGTGGAAACATGCTCAAAGACAAAATGCATAACACAATTCACATCTAAACATGGACAGTGATTGATCTAAACAGGGGTTTATTTAGACCAGTCGCTGATCATTCTTACTAAATATGAAATGTTTGACATTTGTTGAGAGTTTTATTGGAATGGTTTACATTTATGAAGCCAGCAAAACAGCCTCATGAAATCAATTAATCATTTCAAAATACACAAAATATTACATAAATACACCAAATACATAGATAATGTTCAATTTAACCTTTAAATATGCCATTTAAGACATACAGCCACTACTTTCACTCTTCTCTATTTAATCAGTGCATTAACAGTAAACGTTGTTATTTATACCGTTTCTTGCACTTGTAACACTAAAAAAAATTTGTGTGAACGTTATTAGTGACGGAAAAGCAGTATTTTTAGACATTCTTATAATAACATAATAACCCAATCAAACATCACAAAATACATTAGAAATCACCAAAGGCCAATACCAAAGGAAAGAAGGTATTAGGGTATTTTAGAGCTAGAAGCAAAACATGTGTAAAATATGTATATTCATCTAGAACAAAAATACTAATGCCTGAATTCAGACTCACTTAACTCCAAGACCATTTATTGGTCTATAAGGTAATTATAGTCATCTTCATCTATTTTATCCTAACACAATCAAATTCTGATTATGTTTAATCAAAAGTGCTCTTTTAATACACGCACAGCTCATTGGTAGGGATGACTCTCTCTTTTGTGCTTTTCATAAAGGTCGTCATGCATTTCTATCTCACTGGCTTGAAATAAGTTCAAGTAAGCAGGGGCAACAACAGAGTCTGCTTTAACAGTGGATTCCGGTTATGGTAATGATGAGACAGGCACTGGAACAAAGCCATGATATAGCATGAGTGGAGGTGCGTTCACAACTTCTACAGATTGTGCCCGTGGTACAGACCCTTCAAGTGACTGAACTGGCAGTTGGACGTAACTTCCTGTCTCTGGATCAAAGAAGGTTTTCGTCTTGACCTGCACTGGCATGTCCACCACAAAGTACTGTCCAGAATCAAGATCCTGCAGAAGCTTCCTCTGGGTCATTGGCTTTCTGACACCATGTTACAATAAACAACCTCTCGGTATTCATACAAGTTACGACAAAGCAGCGTTTCCACGACAGACAGTGTTAGTTTTAGAGACAGGATCTTCAGCTCTAAGTAACCTATGCTCATGTTTGCCACTTGAAAATCTCTCCAAACTATGAGTCCTGCGGTACACCTTATGTGGTAGGTATTTCTCACTAGTATCAGGGTTAGAGAGTGTCAGTTGTAAATATAAGACCCATAGTTTGACTAAAAACACAACACTAACTAAAAGAAAAACGTTTTCAGCCACACAGCTCTTTGTATCACCATCCATACTGATTAGACTGCTTTGACATCCGTGCTGTAGTTTCCTTCCAGTCTCTTTTTCCTTCCTATGGCTGTTTGGTTTATTATGATGTGTGGCATGTCTTTCACTTGTGTGGCTCTTTGCCAGAGACCTCTCACTGCTGCTTTCCCCAGTGCTTTGATTGCTGCTACCTCTGTCAATACTATGTTCTCTTTGGTATGACCTGTCACTGAGAACTTTGTCACTACTTTGGTGCCTCCTCTCACGTTTCTGACAGGAACCCTTCTCACTGCTCCGGCCACGCTCTGATTTACTTTTAGCTTCCGCTTTCTGGATCCTCTTTGTGGTCAGCTTCATAGCACGACGCAGCGCTTTCTCTGTTTTTGGAGGAACAACAGGTGGCTTGCCCTGAAGTTGATTTTCAATGCCACTACAGGCTGATTCAGATCTGTCACTTGGTGCCTTTGATCCCTCTATGCTGTCTATAGGTGTGGTCTTGAATGCAAGCTCCTCCACAGTGTCTTCTGCACTCATTTCCCAGCTTTCTATTCCCTCTGAAACTGAGGTTTTAGCCAATTGCCACTCCTCTTCTTCTGGCACTGTAGAAGTATCCATCAGCCCTTTTCTCTCCCGGACTGTGGTGGATTGAGAGGATGGATGGGGTACAACCTGTACTGATGACTGGTTTTGCTGGGTGATTCGGACAGGTGTGGAAGGCAAACATTGCACGTCTACAATGTCCGTGAAAATGTCTGGATCTTCTTCACCCCGTTCAAACCCACTTAAGCTTTCTCTAGGTGACCATGGCTGTGTAACTCCTGCAACAGTTTTATGGAGTATGGGTCTTACTGTTTTGGTAACAGGGGATGCACTGAATGTGTTGTCTTTCACTTTAAATAAAGCAGGTTTTCCCAGTGTGGGAGAAGAGGCATTGGACTGGCATGTTGGTGTTAGATTGTGAGCTGAGTCTATCAAACAGCGCACCCACCCTCCTTTTTCCACATATTGTGGAGGAGGAACTGCCATGTCTGAATTATGCAGTTTACTTTCAGGATTGCTATTGGAACAGGAATCAATTGTGTCTAAATTCTCACATTTTCTTTCTTCACCATAATTCAGAGATGGTAAGTCTTCTGTTTTGGGTGAAAAGGATGAGTCCTCTGATAGTTTGGAAGGTAGATTGCCTTGTTCTAACGGTTTAACATCTAACAAAGATGAAGGTTCAGCTTGATTAAGAATATCGTAAAGGGTTATCCTATCCATTGGAGCATTATCAGCATTTAAAAAATTCAAGGTTGGGGTCTTCTCCGATTCATCATCAGGTTCATCAGAGTTCCCAAAATGGTCAGTTAAATACTCTTTGACAGAACTTTCACCATGACGTTTGGGTTTGGTCTGGTTGTCTGTTTTTCTCAAAATGTCAGAAGCACTTTCATTCTCTGGTTTAGTCGCATCTTTTTTGTCCTCTTCATTTCTTGTGACATCTTTATAACCAGTTTGAATGGCCTGTTTATCAGCAATTCCCCCACCTAGATTTTCTTCATTTCCCATGGCTAGTTTTGAATCATTGTCAGATATTTCCTTGCTGTCTGAATATGCCTCTATTTCTGTATTATGTTCTGTTAAAATTCCTTCAATTCCAATCAAACCCATTATATCCTTTGGTGAAATTCGAAAAACAAAATTATTCAGAAAAGACCCCACCTGGTACTCTGGCAGAGGAACTACGTTTATAAGTACCTGTAAATTACTTGGCACTACTTGTTCTCTGTTGAATTTTTCCATAAGTGATGATACATGGCCGATTACTGGTCCTTTATCCTTTGGTAGATTAGATTTCTGGATTTCTGTGCTTAAACATTCGTCATGATTCACTGATCTCTCAACACTCCCTAAATCTTCCTTTCTTTGTCTTTCATTAATTGCTCTGTCTTCACTTTGGGAATTTGCTCTTTCTCTTCTAGGAAGAGCCTCGGATTTGTAAGAGCTCATCTTTTTCTGAATAGATGACTCATCTTCACCAACACTAACAAGCTTATTGTCAATATAGTCCTGGACTACTGAGCTTTCTTGACAGAGGCTTATATTTTTAGGCATGCACACTGTATCTTTAAGTTCAGTTACATTAGCCATTGACTTGATATTGCTTGTGTCACCTTGCTGACTGTGTCTGTCAGATCTGTCCCTGTCTGAATATATCAGTCTACTTGGGCTGTGCTTTGCAGCACCTTCCTGCTTATAAGATTCGGCTAATTTTACCTCAGGCAGATGACATTCACCATGACTGGTGTCTATGTCTGATGTTCCTCGAACATTTTGGCCAGTTGGTGTAAAATCAGAAATGGCCTTCTGACCTCATCTGTCTGGTACACTTCCTGATGTTTCCTTCTGGCCTGATGCTAGCATATGCTCTTGATTGTGGTCTCTTTTCATGGGTAAATCCTCTCCATTTTGCCTATCACTTTGCTTTTTTCTCTGTTCTCTCTCATTATTCCTTTTCTCCAAAGCCATTGTGGCTAGCTCATACTTATCCTTTACTATGTTCATTTTCTTTGCGCCTGGGACTCTATTCGAGGGCTGTTCCTTTAAAGTGAACAGAGCTATTTTTGCTGACGTGTTTCCTTTCATAGAAAAAGCATTTTTGGATGCTCCTTTTTCAGTGCATATACTCAGGTCATTCTTCAAGGGTATGCTATAATTATTTTTTGTAAAGGCATCATTTGTTACACTTTCTTTTATAAGTGGACCATCCATATTTTCCTGTACTTTTCCTTTATCTTTATGCACATCTACATTTAATTCCCTCTTTCTCAGCTCATCTCTTCCTGCAGAAATTACATTCTCTTGCCAATATTCACATTCATCACCATCATCATAATTCTCCTCTACATTCACATATCTTTGATTTTTGATGTAGTTGTTCTGTCTTGCAGAAAATAAATGCTTAGGTTTTGTTTCTTTTCGGTGACATTCATTATGTCTGAAAGGTCTTTCTTCTGCCTTACATATTCCTCCTGTATTCAAATTTTCTTGACTTCTACTACCTGAAATTGTCATGGCGTCTTGTTGCAGATTGTGCTTCTTTAAAACCGTAGGAAAACATTTTTCCTTCAGAGCTACAGCATCTGTTTTCTCAGTCAGTACCTTGTCTGCAGTCCCAACATTCAGGTGGGTGTATTCATGGTTTGCATTGTTTATTTCTGGTTTAGTCAAATGACATTTTCTTTGCAGTTCCTTACTATCCTTCTCTGGCAAATGTTCTTTGCTCAACTTCTGTTCCGCACTTTTATTTACTATAGAATAAGAACCAGGAACATCCACTGGCATGGTGTTAGTGTTCAAGTCTACTGGACTAGATTTCCGGTACAAATTTAAAGACGGATATGTAGCTTTGGCCAAAGGGTTCTTTTTCGATTTCAAAGGTTTAATAGGTGAGCCTCTATTTCCAGCTTGCAGTAGACTAAGTCCCAAAAAGTCATCTGGCAATGTGCTATTTATATGACCGCTGGATTGAGAGCTTTGTATGTCTGCAGTTGCAGGACTCATTGGATACTCAATAGGTTTTTGAACAGTCGATATGGTTTTAGAATCTGTGATTTCTGGACTGTCCAGAACATTTTTGGTAACATCCTGTTCAATCAGAGGAGACAGTTTGTTTTGGTCTGCTGCATCTATACCTTTAAACTTTGGTGGGCTGTATGTTGCCTTGACCCGTTTTCTGTTGTCCTTGAGATTAAACAAGAGACTTGGTGCCTTGGATTTGTATCCTTCTCGTTTGATCTCGGGTGATGGACGAATCTCTGTCTCATGGAGTGCTGGGATATCGAGGGCTACGGGCGAGTGAACAGACTGCAGTATCTCTGAGGTTCCTGTACCTTGTCTGGAGGGTATGACTGGAGTCAACAGCTGTGAAATACTGAATGGAGTTGGAATTAAGCAGGTTGCTTCTTCCACTGTTCTAACCTCCTTTTTAGTTTGTATTGCACCCTCCTCTCCAGTGTTTGACCTTTTGCAGCCAGGTGAGCTGATAAGTGGCTGAACAACACCTTTCGCCCCGCTTCGACTTCTCCTCCAAGGAGCATAAAGGTCCCCTTCAGACTGACACCTCTGAAATGATCCAGAGGACGTCTGCAGCACTTGTGGCTGAAGAGTCTCAATTTGAATGTCAGGCAGTTTCGGGAGCTTTAGCTCAGAATCTTTTTCTGATACTGGAGGTACAGTTTTCAAAGGTACAGTCTGTGCTGTGAGCTGTGATAAATCTGTTTTAAATTTATGCTGAGGTTCCAGAGGTGAGGTGCTTTGGCTTGTCTCTCTTTTATTAGGCTGTGGTACATGTAATCTGTTTGAATTGTTCAGTTCTCTGTAAAGTGGGGAATCATACAATCCAGCTGGGCTATTGCATGGAAACATCTCCATGTTCTCCAGTCCAAATCTATTTAAGTCTCCCCAGGACTGGAATGGGCTGAATTCACTGTGAAGGAAAAAGTTTTTGATATTCAGTTTTCTCAGCTTAGTGGATTTGCTCTGTTGATTTTTAGATGATTTTCCTGATGAATTATATATATCCTGGATTGATTTATTAACAGTCCCTTTCTCAGAGGGCTTACGATGATGATGACTCTTGACCTGGTCAATGTGTTCATCCATATGGTGGTTTTGATAATCTGAAGAAAACTCTGATAGCTCCGTTTGGATGCTAAGCAGTGCTGATTTGTCCCATGAGTCCCCGTTTGTCATTTTTGTGTGATTGTTTTTCTTAGCTGCAAATGCGGCGAAAAGTGATGACACCTTTGATTTGTTTTTATTCATTTGCCATGGAGTGTTGTACATGCCATTGGGCCGGTGAGCTCCATGCTTCTTAACATCCAAGGCAGAGTTCTCTCGAGGCTTTTTTGGTATCTCTTCAGCTAGTGGCTTGTGACAGTCTACTGGAGATGGTAGCAGTTCTGAGTCATTGTAGACTGCCTCATCACCGATGCACAGACTCTTAAAGGCCCGGTCTGTAAGGCTCATAACCTCTCGGTCCGTCTCATCCATAAAGCTATCCAGATTGGAAGGGTGCTGCATGCTTGCTTTTTGGCTCACATGCTGTTTCTCCAGGCAGCTCATGGTGAATGTATAATCCACGTACTTCAGTCTGATGTCTGTAACATCCTACGTGGCCATCACCAGTATTTCACCACTACCTCATGATTTTCCTGCAAAAAAACAGATATCAGATTATATGAAATTACTTCCCTTTCAGCAAGCCTTTCTTTCAGAGGGTTTAACCTTCTCATGTGTTAAACCAGAAGGGTAAAGTGCACAAGTACATTTAAGAGAAATGCACCAAGCCACACATAAACTATTTTTAGGAGAGCCTGGATGCCTATCTGCCTTTCCCAACACATGAGCCATGTGCAGCAGCATGACTACAAGCATGAAGATAAGCAATTCCCATCCATGGGCTTAACAAAAATAGCTCAGCATTCACATGATGCACAAGACCTGCCTGTTGTCAATGTATTGTTTCAGGTCATTACCCTGTTCACACTTTGTGACCCCCTCTGCAATTCCTACTGATGGTAAGATATAAACTTTAGATATTAAAACAGACTGAATAAAGCACGCACACAAGAAAACTATCAAACTCTATGGCTTCCTGACAGCAAATGTTCATGCTGTCATCAGTTTACATTAGTTTTTTTCTTAAAGCATAAGAGATTGAGCACAGAACTAAATCACATCAGTAGAATTGCAACCAAAGCACAAATATATTCTAATAGAAGAGGGAGAATCCTTAAAGATAAAACTGTAATTGTGAATGTTAGACAAATTAGCAGAACTCCAATGACGACCAAGGATAGCAAACACTATGAAAGGAGCCAAGAGAATTTGGACACCACAACTTTTTCCAGTGCTCATAATTTCATATCAACTTGCTGTCTGGATGATTTCCCTGCATCTGTTATTTACATGTAACTAAAAACTATGCTACCCCAGCAAGACCTCAGTAACCTCCAGGAAAAACTTTAAAAGTCATTTTATTTTGAATTTTAAACATACAAATTAAACTTGAATTGTAAAATCTAAATCAGGAATAGCAATATGAATACAGAATATGCATTCAAGCAATCAATAAATGGAACAGAATAAAAACAGTACTTAAACTTTTCAGTACTGTGTACTTATGGACTTAAATACTGCCTACAATGGAAGTCATTAGTGCCTAACTCATTTGACAAAAAAAAAAAAACAGTACATTTTCTAGCATTGCATCTCTTTAGTATTGTTTATCAGTTAATGATAAAACTGACTTTTATTTCTTACCTTTTGACTGGGTGTCCATTTCCATTTTCCATGTTTCAACAAATACATGAGCTAAAGTTTCCAGAGATGATCTTTCAGAAATCAATACAGAGCCACCTGTTTAACAAAATACAGCAGCATATGTAGTGAAGAGTAAGGTAGAAATCCACGGACAAACAAAAAGAAGGAAAGCGCGCATACAAAGCAGAGCCTACCAAAATAACTGCAGTAGTTGAGCGAGGCTGAACACTGTAGGAGCATGGGAAGTAGCTGGTAAGCACTCATCTGCTATTTTGGTATTGGGGGCATAAGTGCCATTGCTGTCCCCTTATTACCTCTCAGCCCCCTAAAGAGATGCTATTCAGGAAGATCCAGGGCTGCCTTATTTTCACATGTGCTGTTGGGGTATAGGTTGCTGCACTGAGTCTGGGTGTGTGACTCATTTTGTCTCCTGCAAACAGCCGAGTCAAATATAGCCGCTTGCATCAACTGAGCAAGTGTCACACAATTTAAGCGTGGAAAGAGGCAAATGGAATCTGATTATCTTGAGAGGCTTGGTTTGGTTATTACTCACACTAGTCATGCTTATTAGTAACACTCTCTGTCCAGAATCTCACTAGTCATACTTGTCGTTTATGACCAGAGAAATTTTTTGCTTTTTTAGTTTCTATGTATCTCAGTCAGTGACTTGTGGCTAAGTCTTCTCACATTTCACTACTGCCCCATGTCATGCTAGTTATACTGTCATGTTATTTGTGCGGTCATGCTATTTATGCTGTTCTATTACAAACACCCTGTAATTTGTACCCTAATGGCCTGAACCTCTTTCCGTCATATCCTCCATAACTCAGCCAATCAGTCAGTCAGCAAGGCCCAGACAAGCAGAAGACAGCAAGAATCGTGGCCTTGCTGATCTGGCAAATTTCAACGTGTATAGTAAATTGAAACAGAGCCTTCATTGTCTGGAAATATAAATTAAATTATGTCACTAGGTATGATATTAAGAAATATAGATTATGTATGTACATTTGTGCTATTCCTGCCTTCAGTTTGATATCTCACACCAAGGAAAGTCCATATATAATATTTTAAACACAACACTCCCTCTTGGGCTGTGTCAGCAGCTAGAATATCGAATAAATCTGGTGCACTTTTACTATCTGCCAGTGCCCGTGTCAGAGGCAGATCAGATGGAGTAAGGCAGATGGCTCTCTACCTTCAGCAACCGAGTCAACCAAATGGCTCTTGTGTCAAGTCTTATTCCAAGCAAGAAGGCAGGGCTATAATAGGACAACTGGGGCACTGCTGCATTCCCTCCTAGGAGCTTTGGGTGGCAAAGACAAGCCCAGTGTGTTTGAAGTGATGGACATCCACAAATGGGCCAAGAGCAGAGCAGCAGGAGAAAAAAAACATCATTTGCAGCCACTTGGGATCAGAAAGAAGCAGACAAACACCTGCTGCATGTACACTGACAATACATTAACAAGAGACAGTACACGTTTCTGCTGTATTCTGATTGCTAAGGTAAATGTTGTAAAATAAACAAACAAACAAACAAACAAACAAACAAATAAATAAATAAAAGCTTTTGTTAAAATAAAGCTATAGAAGTATGGGACAAATGTCAAAGTAATTTAAATGAAGAGTTCATTTCTAACAATAACATTATCTCAGTAATATAAATTATTCGTAATATAAATTATTCATAAACAGTTTAATAAAATCAGAACTATATTAATCAGAACTAATCTAATCAGAACTATATTATTCTCCTATTCACCTGTAAGATAAAGTTACATATTGATATTTCTTGCGTCTGAAAGCCACTCACCGTACCTGAGACTGATGCTGACCCACAGCGACATTCAACTGTTTGCTAAGAAAGAAAATGCTTCCAGCTTCAAGATGACTAGCTATGCTGTGTCGATAGCAGTGTCCCAGAGTTTCAGAAGCAACATAAGCAATCACATAAGGCTATTTCAACAGAGCAAGCATGACCCATGTGTTTATTAGGTTAGAAAATTGTTGTAGTATGAAGCGAGTTGTGCAATGTTGTAGGAATGGAGATTTCACAATGCTAAACTGGAGGTTACAAGCTGCTCTTACTTGTTAGCCACATTAGCCTCATAGCTTCGGTACAAAGTTAAAGAAATACACATCAGATGGAAAATGGAACATTTTGTCTGATGAAGGGATAAAGGGAAAGGGGGAAACTGTTTATTAAACAGAGTATTTAATGTATATTTTTTTTAAAAAAAAAGTGCTTTTGCGTAATTTTTTGTGATTGTTGGTAATAAGGGCGATTTGTGTCTTAGGTGTACTTTAAACAACAAAACTTGTGTCTGGACTGATGGCACATAAAGGCAGTTCATGAAACTCCACAAGTACACTTCATAATATCATTTTAAATGACACAAGAGCATTGTTTAAAAAAATAGAAAGAAAGAGGGAGATAGACTGATATGACTGACTGATACATTCACAATACTGCTACATTTGCATCCCAGCTTTCAAAGCACTAACTATTGCTTTTGACAAGCAAAACACTCTGTAGCTTGATGGTTGTAATCAGTGATAACAGTCCGTAAATATCCTGATTATGTGTTAATGCTTTCTCACTTTGCTTCCCTTTATCATGCCTCCCTTCAGTAGTCGCGCTATTTTAGATCCTGCACTGCTGACATGACAGGAGCTGGACTTTGTGTTGCTTCCAAAATATGTCAAGCAGCTAGGTTACAGAGCTTTAGCCATGTACATGCATTAGCCTTTACTATAAATAAAGCACATTTAGTGGCTCAGTTATTCACATTTGTGGCAGAGTCTATATCAGTCAGCCATGTTGGGCGAAATGCCATGTTTCAACGAGTAAGGTTCAGACAATTTGATGCTCTAATATCTAGTTGTATTTAACCAGTAGTAATTAATAAACTTTTACTCTTCTAAAATCATCTCAGTTGTCTAAATGGTTCCAGCAAAAATCCCAGAAGTAGAAGATCCAAAAAATTCCAAACAACTTTGCAAAATAAGGGAGTGAGCGATTGACATATTCCAGCCCAGGACTTATTACTATGAGTACAAACTCTGTTTGCTGCTATCATATTTATTAATCTCTATCATTACTGAACTACTATTTGCTTTCTTGCTGCACTTTCAATTTTTTTACAGTAAATCATTTCTGGCACATATTGGTGCTGGAATTTCTTGGGATGTGCACATCTTTGGGGCATCCAGGTGAGATAATTCACTGCAGCAGGAAGGTAAATTGGAATTATAGATGAAATCAAGAGGAAGCAGTGCAAGGGTAGTACACACATCCCCAGTGTTATATCGGGCAGGTCATAAGGAGCATGATTGTAATGAGACCTTGAGCTTTACTTTGGGCAACAGCAGCACATGTACAGCTCAACAGGCCAAAGTAACAGGCTGCTAGGAGTGTACCTAAGATCAAAAGGTGTATATATTCAATTCCATTCAATTTTATTTGTATGGCAATTTTACAAATGGACATTGTCACAAAGCAGCTTTACAGTTAAAGTTATAATGTGTATAAATTTATCCCTAATGAGCAAGACAGAGGTGATGGTGGCAAGGAAAAACTCCATGAAACGACATGAGGAAGAATCCTTGTGAGGAACCAGGCTCAAAAGAGAACCCATCCTCTTCTCAGTGACACCGGATAGTGTGATTATAAATCAATTCCCTCTAAAAGTATTCATAATGAAAAGGTGCGATTGTGTAACCCAGAACTTGTGAGTTTATGAGCAACTTAAAAATATGAGTTATTTCAGAATTCATTATAGTTTTAACCTGACTGTATGTGGGGATTTGCGTCTAAAAATGTTTAACTATGACAGTTTAAATAAAACATAAGAAGCAGAAGGTAGCACAGGCTTGAGGGTATGCTGTGTTCACTCCATCAAGAAACGTGAAAGGTGGACCATTTAGACTATTTACTGCTTTACTGTTAAATCATATTTTGTCTGCATTTTGTAATAAATGCAAATTTGATATGATAGCTAATTGGTTGCTGATCAGCTGTGTGAAGTGAAGTGAAGTGAAGTGAAGTGACTTTGTGGCCAAGTGTGGTGACCCATACTCGGAATTTGTGCTCTGCAT
>CM074956.1:3537046-3544546 GCA_037577455.1 Pangasius macronema
ATTGAAGGTTAAGTAACCCCTACTTTTGTGACGTGCATTCTAGTTTTTTTAAGACTTAAAACATTTAAATTCTAGCATGGTTATTCAGCTTATTTTTTATATTATTATTAATTATGTAAGGAATAAAGCACTCAGTGTCATGCTGTTACTGGAAAATAATCAGGTGTTGTGATGTGGCCTGATGCAAAGCAGGGTTACTGTTCTCATCCAATAACAGTATAAACACCCAGCATTTACCAATAACAGCATATCAAAGGTGTTTTATTCCTCTTATAACACAGCAATTTGCCAACATTTTTAAAAATGTATTAAGCATCATACTTTTTATCCATTTATAATTCAGGTGCATTTAATATTGTGGAGATTCTGTGAAATAAGCTGCTTTGTGTTATCGCTTGCATTATTGGTGCTATAAGCATAAAAAAATCAGCTTTATACTTATTATGTGGAACGTCTGCTATACAAATCCCTCTATAAACTGTTACTTTAGCAATAATAACATATTAGAATAAGGGCATTAATATAACCTTGTGATGTGCAGTGAGCACTACTGCCACTGCTGCTTTTATAGAAAATTACTCAACACATTCTCCAATCAGAACTGAGATTTTGACTGCATTTTGGTATTTATTTGGTAATGATTATTAGTGCACTGCTATTAATACTGAAACATGCTACTCATCATCACTGTCATTAGTTAACTGTTTAGTAATGCTTACTGAGGTATTGAGTAATGTGTTACTGACTTCTCTGTGTATTTTACAATAAATAGTTCAAACTGCTAGTAATTAAGATAAATCTAAGGTACATTTTAAGATACACTTTATGCTTGTATCTTTATACATTCGAAAGAATTGAGTCAATAGGACAGTCATTGCTAAATAGTAAACAGCACATTGGAATTAAGGCAGATCATGAACAAGCAGTATATCAAAGTGCCAGCATTCCTTCTGCTTACGTCATGCCATCTGTAGGCCTGGCTAACCTTGTTATCAGCTGCCGACAGGGTTTATGAGTATTTCAGAGGGTCGCAGTGGGTGTCAACTATGATGAGCTGCTTGGCCAAGAACAAGCGCCTCCATAGAAAGGGATAGCCTACATGCTGTCATCCCACACACAGCGGCCTGTAATTAACTTTATTTAACCCTGAGCGCCATGCAATTACCAGGCCTATGGAGCCACAGTGATGAGAGTGCACTTCTCCCTGTTCTTTCTGCAGTGCACTTCCTTCCAACCACCAGTGCCAAGGACGGGCTTTGGAGCCTGTTTGAAGGTAAGCCACAGATTTATTCTTACCCATCCAGTGCTGGACAAAAATAGTGCACAGCTCCATATAATGTACCATCCATCGCAGTGGAAGGAAAGGCTTCTCTTCTTTTGAAACCTGAGAAAATAAACTTCACTCATTCTCCTGACAGTAAATAGTCTGGTTTAAATATGATTATGAGACACTCTTGTGGTCACGGTTCATGTTCGAGCTGAAGTTCATGTTTTGTTTGTGTTTCAGATGTGTATCTGTGTGCAGTGCTGATTTGTTGTGTGGGGCTCCTGTGCATGTGTATGTTTACCGTGGCTGTGGCCTGCCAGTATCTGCAGAAGAAGAGGCATTTAAAAGGTACAAGCTAATTTATTATGAATGTGTATGAATATGAGAGGGCAAGGAAAGTTTTTTGTGCAGTTTAAAGTTTTAAGTTTTGGTGCAATTTAAAGTTTTAAGTAGCCATTTTTAGATTTATAATTATCATATGATTTCAAAAGCACCATAGAAAAACTGATTTGCATCAACAGAGCTCTAACGCCTTTCCTATACCTGACAGAAAACTATGCCACAGTGGTCACAATTCCTTCTTTATCAAAATTCCTGGGAAATGCAACAAGAAGTGAAACTAGCATCAATACAGTAGGAGAGCCATGAAAAGTTCAGAGAGCATCAAAATAGAGAGAAAAGTTGTATTTTTCTTCTCCTGGACAAGTTAGCCAAAAATACATTAGTGCTGTGGTCAAATGGAGTGTAATGGTTGTGAACAAAAAACAAAATCAGTTTGACAGCCCATGCCTACTGCTACTACTACAACTACTACTACTACCACCACTACTACTAATACCACCACCACTACTGCTGCTACTACTACTACTACCACCACTACCACTACTACAACCACTACCACCACCACCACTATTACTACTACTACTACCACCAGCACTAAAAGTATGCTATTATTATTATTATTATTATTATTATTATTATTATTATTACTACTACTACTACCACCACTACCACTACTACTACTACCACCACCACTACTACTACTACCACCAGCACCACCACTACCACCACCACTATTGCTGCTACTACTACTACTACTACTACTACCACCACCACTACCACTACTAATACCACCACCACTACTGCTGCTACTACTACCACCACCACTACTACCACCACTACTACTACTACCACCAGCACCACAACTACCACTACTACTACCACCACCACTACCACTACTACTACCACCACCACTACTGCTGCTACTACTACCACCACCACTACCACTACTACTACCACCACCACTACTGCTGCTACTACTACCACCACCACTACCACCACTACTACCACCACTACTACCACTACTACTGCTACTACTACCACCAGCACCACAACTACCACTACTACTACCACCACCACTATTGCTGCTACTACTACTACTACTACTACTACTACCACCACCACTACTACCACCACCACTACTGCTGCTACTACTACTACTACCACCACTACCACTACTACTACCACCACCACTACTGCTGCTACTACTACCACCACCACTACTGCTACTACCACCACCACTACCACCGCTACCACTACTACTACCACCACCACTACTGCTGCTACTACTTCCACCACCACTACTACCACCACTACTACTACCACTACTACTACCACCACCACTACTGCTGCTACTACTACCACCACCACTACTGCTACTACCACCGCTACCACTACTACTATCACCACCACTACTGCTGCTACTACTTCCACCACCACTACTACCACTACTATCACCACCACTACTACTACTACCACCACCACTACTGCTGCTACTACTACTACTACTACTATTACCACCACTACCACTACTACTACCACCACCACTACTACCACTACTACTACCACCACTACCACTACTACTACCACCACCACTACTACCACTACTACTACCACCACTACCACTACTACTACCACAACCGCCACCACCACTACCACTACTACTACCACCACTACCACTACTACTACCACCACCACCACTAATAATAATAATAATAATATTAATAATAATAATAACATACTTTTTATCATAATACTAGTAATAATAGTAATATCACAAAAATAACAAAAATAAAACTGAGACTATAACCAAAACAAAAGCATTTCAAACAAAATCACATAGAGTGAACTCAAAACAAAACAGCGTAAACTGCAGCACTCGTCTGTCAGAACCGCACCACACGCTGAGAGGGGAAATTTGTGACAAATAACATGGAAATGTGGCTTTCTTGAAATTTCAGGGCCATGAGCCCTGCTGCGTTTGTTATTGCCTGTATGTGAAAGCAGGACAATTTGGCCATGAAGAGTACACTGTACTCAGTTTTTTCTTTTATTTATGGCACCCAGGGCAATTCGATTTCTCTAAAGTCTTAAAAGATTTTCTTGCCTGTCGCAAATACATATTTTTTGCATGGAAATGCTGATAAACACTGATAATTTTGTCAATGATATGAGCTACATTGATAAACATCTTCCTACTTACAGAAACCTAGTGACTCATCAGGCCTAATCTGTTGGTTAATGTGGCCTCATATATTCCACTCTAAGTCTCTATGAGATGTGCACCATATGTTTTGTTGCTACTTTGTCGACACTATGATTAAACGCTGTAATCATCGGCTCTTTTAGATAATGTACAGTCTATGCTACAATAATTAACTCTGTACAGACTATGCTTTCAAACCAAGATTGCTAAGTTTATTCGTAATGCTAAAAGCTACACTACAATAATGATACAGTTAATAACTATAATTTGGCAGCCTGGCTTTTGTCAGGGCATTAAATGCAGTTCAGTGGTTTATGGAACCATAACTGTTACACACATTTCATTGCATAGATATACCTTTCAGAGCTTAGCACTAAACCGGAGGGGTCTTTTGGTGGTATAAACAGAACCTTTTTGCTATCTAGCAATTTACCCTACTGTCTCTCAGCTATGTCCTAGATGTCAATGATATTTATTGTTGGTGGTGTTTTTAAGAAAGCATGTCACGGTGTAGAACCAGGGTTGTCAATAAATTTACAATAAACAGCATATTTACAGTAAAGTATTGTACTATCATACATAGTATAAAATATCACATATCCCAGTACATTTGCTCATTTGGTTGATGCAGAGCTGCAGAGTCTTGCTCAAGGACCCAGTCGATGTAGTTTAGTGGTGCTGGGATTTGGACACACAACCTTCTTATCTGTGACATAAAACCTTAACCTTTTGAGGCACCACAACTAGCTCAACTAGCTTGCATTGATTCAATGCAATCTTTTAGTGGAGTTAATTCAGTGGTACATGTAGTTGAATCTATGCAAGCTAGTTGTGGTATTGTTGTTGTTTAGTTGTGATGATTCAGTGGTTAAAGCTTTGCGTCACAGCTCATAAGGTTCTGTGTTCAAAGCCCAGTCCTGCCAAGCTGTCATGGTTAGGCAAAGCTCAGTTCTACCCTGCGCCAGCCAAATGAGCATGTTTATTGGGTTATGTGTTATTTTATACAACATAAAATATTACAGTACTTTACTGTAAATTTTACAGTATGTACCTGGCAACCCAAGTTGCCAATAAATTACAATAAAATGTACAGCATTTTTTTACAGTATACCCTTAGCCCCAGAGTTGTTTCATATTCATAAGTTGGGCCGTCCCTGCAATCCGTGATTTCATGGAGGGGGGTGGGTTTGTTAGGGAGCAGAAGTAAAGCCTTGTCAATGTTTTATTGCAGTTCACTTCACAAGAAGCAGGGGGCACAAATTTACAAGCTGCTCTTGTTCTGAGCAAAAGCTAATGATTCTGTGTCATTTGTGGTTTAAGAATGCAGATGCCATGATATAGCAAAAAAAAAAAAAAGACAAACATTCTTCCTGTTTTTATACTGCTATTTTGCTAGCTCACAACTTCTGAATTAATTTTGTGATTAATTTAATTAACTTACTTTTTTTTTGGCTTTTGTTTGTTCAGAAAATTACCATTTGGTGAAGAGTCCCCAAAACAGGTGAGTCTGTTTAATAATAAATAAATAAGCCATGCTGTGTTAGTGGAAGATCGCTAGCCATGATTGTTAAACTAAATCTTGTCTCTGCTCAGTTCTGGAGAAACAGTCACGAGTGTTGTTAGCTTATCTCCAGCTCTTCCCAAGAAGCAAAAGAATTACAAGATGAAGAAAAAAGCAGAACAGGTGGAGGAGCCACCAGCGATCCCAGCTAAAGGTAAAAGTGCCATTTATCTCTCTCAATTTATTACTTAAAGGCTTTAATTTATGACCGAAGACTGTCTTACACTTTTAATTACTCATAATTTCACCAATATTTTATTTCCCAGCACCCATTGCTGACAGACTGAGAAAGCCAAAACTTTTAAAACCTCAACCAAGAAAGGTCATTTTGGTAAGTTCACCAAGGGTGGCTAACCCTCATCTTCTCTTTACTAGCAATNATTTCTTTAGAAGAACCCAATATATCTTTATCTTAATTATCAACATATTCATAATTATTATACCACAGCACCACTAAGCTCTCAAATCAGAGAGTGTTGATTAACCTTCAAGAACAAGGCTAAGGCTAATGTGCTCAGGCTAATGTGCTCATTGTAATGCATTATCATTTCTGTAATACCAGCTCCATCACAGGGATGGTATAATTGTATGAGGAAACACATTAAAAAATGCTGTTATGTTGTAATCATTTGCAATAATCAACTTTGGACAGTAATAACAGTAATGCTGCTTCATGTTATTTATTCACTCGTGTGTCATTGATTTTATGGAATGTCATTGATTTTATCATGTGGTGTTGACTAGCTAAGCATAGCCACTGCTTGTGGTTATGACAAAAACTTAATTTTTGGCCATATTAACTACAAGAGAAAGAAAAAAAAAGGCTGATAAGTTGAATACAGTTTATAGCTGCTATAACATAAGTGATAATAGCAACTAAGTTGTCTCATTAATGCTCAGCAACATTAAATGTAACTATAAGTGGACAAAAGGTACTTATCGTTCTTATAAAATATAATGGAATTGCTAGCAAACTGCTGTGGTATAAGAGGAAGAAACCAGCACAGGGTATTCTGTTATAGGAAAATAATCAACTCAAGCAAAACTCTGTGTGGTGGTTAATTCCTTAGATAAAGATTATAAGCAATATACAAGGTTCATAGTTATTGGCTTGTTGATGACATCATGATTTCTCTGATCTTACAGCCAAAGATTGCAGAGGAGAGTTTAACTTATGCAGAACTTGAACTGGTTAAACCTCTGCCAGATGCCAAAACTTCAAAGACAGGAACTGTGTATGCCCAAATCCTTTTTGAAGACAAAATGGTGTAGGATGAAATTATTTTGCTTTATTATTGATTATTTATAATGCTCAATATTACTGACAATGTCTAGTAAACGTACCTGATACCACATTTGTACCATAGTGTTGAATTGTAATTCTTTGTTCATATTGTGTCTTATTATTTTTATTATTGAAAAACTCAAACACTCTGCATATAGACTGCTACACAAGACGCCGGGCCGACTGATGACACAGACAGTGGTGAAGAACATTCCACTGTGTTTTGTCTGACACATCTCCTAGCTGTATAAACAGCCATTTCTAGCCATAGACTCCCCTGTAACTACTCCTCTTATCAGAGCTCCCCTTTCATCTGTGTGCCAAGATCAACTCCCTGCTCTGGTTATGCACAAATTAGTGATCCAAGGTAGACCTTGATTGCTAGTTGGAGCTGGAGAACCAGACATGAGCAAAATACTGAAAAATCGTGTTTGCTTTAATCACTGTATGCTACATTATGTTTATCTCTATAGTGCATGCTAAGCTAATGTATGAGCAAAATACTGACTGAAATGATAATGATATCCTTCCTATCTGTGTCCATCAGCGTTTAGAGAACAGAATCAAAATCTCCTTACTTGCCATTCAACATACATCTACATTATGTAATTCCTAATAAAACCTGTATATATGTATATACACACACACNATGAAGCCAGTTTACTTGGTGGTAAATAGGTGGAGCTGGCAATCTTGAAAATCTGTGTATATGCAACAACATAACACAAGTAACATAGTCGTAACCTATGACAGTATAAAACGATACTCTAAAAACAAACAGGGTACTTTTCTTGCCACTGGGGTGATATCTTTATTGTTTTTAACCTGGAAATGTGGATATA
>CM074956.1:3548270-3563042 GCA_037577455.1 Pangasius macronema
AAACTGAACTGAACTGAACCAGCATTACCACAGTATGTATTTCCACAACATCATTTGCAAATGGAGATTTATATGGAAAATTACATTACAATAGTATATTGAACTAAATAAACGGGCCACAGTAAATGTTCGGGGTCACAGAGGTACAAACACTGCACTCTATGCAGGAATATCACACCACTAATCCAGGGCCTGGTCTCAATTTTGGATGCGTTTGTGATGTTTTGGTAGTTGTATTTTTCTGGAAATCATACCTCTAAAAAATTAATTTGGTAATTGATGAATCATTGTTAGCAATTGTAATATGAAATTGAATTTAAATTAAATTAATATAACCTTTTCGATGTGTATTCCTATCACTTTAGATCAGGGTAAATGTCTACCATCTTTCAGTAAATGAAATGAGAAGAATTTATGGAAATTCTTTTTTATGGAGATTCAGTGCAGTTTGTTTGTTGTGTTAATTAAAAATGAATTAAAAATAATATCAATTTATAAACTACTTCAGTCTATAATCTATTATTCCTAACCTATATGCATGTACATAGTCCTACAATTAGCATTGAGCTGCAGTCTTGAAAGTGTGTTGATGTCTGTGGATTTGTTGCATCTTTTGAAAATGGCTCTCAGTCAAAACAGACACGTGTTTAAACAATTCATGTGCTTTAATGCCAAAGATCAAATATATGAGTTTTGAGTTAACTCTGCTTGTCTAGCAAGTTAAAAACAAAATATTTGAAGTAATTTTCAGTTGTAATGACTACTGGCACTCTAAAATGCAACCTGAAAATAAACATAGTCAAGGACAAAGAAGTCCTTAAAGAAGGTAACATGCTGAGAAGCATTCACACACTTACAGCAAAATACAACTTTCACAGACTAGTTAGGATCAGGCCCTCCAATCGCACCTCCGCCCTATGTGCATGGAGTTCTCCCTTAGCTTCAGGGGTTTCCTCCCCAGTCCAAAGACATGTGTAATAGGCAGATTGGCATCTCTATATTGTTCTCAGTGAGTGAATGTGTGTGCAGTTGTGCCCTGCAATGGGTTAGCACGCCATCCGGAGTGGCCCCTGGCTCCAGGCTCCCCACGACCCTGTGTAGGATAAGCATTACAGAAGATGGATGGATAAGTCCCTTATATATATTTATATATTTATTTAGATGTAACTCAATAAGTGTTATTTTAACTTGGTCTATTCATAGTTTTGTGGCTTTTATATTGATAAATACTCTATAAATATAGACGTGTATCCGCTGCATGGTTTTTATTTCACTCTGGAAAAGTGGTTCTGTGCAGCTGTAAGTAAAGTATGTTTGTATCTTCATTGTGTCAGAATCTCTTGTTGTGAATGACCAATAGCAGCTGATCATCAACAACAATGTACATTGTGTAGCTTTGCTTTTCTTTGATTGACATCATTAATTGTAAAATATGCCACATAGTAACACCTGGTATCAGTTGTCAATATCAGGGTATCTTTTACGAGTACTAGTAATTGGGCCGGTATTGGGCCGGTATTGGGCCGGGACCCGACACCAGTACTGGGATTGATGCAAACTAAAACTTTGATGTACAACTAATTAGTGACTGTGGATTTGTCCAGTTGTTGTACTGGCCCAAGAAATACATGTATGTATACATAATATTTTTCTCACATACTATGGTGATATGTGGTTGTAACGGTAGCCATGAAGAGATAGGCAAAGACGTTTGTAACATCATGAAAAAATATGCTTTACCACCTCAGCCAAGCATAAAAATTTTGGGTTTATAAGGGTTTATCCGTAAAGTAAAAATAAAAAGTGTAGGTAATAAAGTTAAGTCCAAAATTTAAACTATAAGCCAAAAAAACCATAATATATACATACCTACCTACCTACCTACATACATACATACATACATACATACATACATACATAATATATTAATTCCTAATAAATTAGTAATCAGTTAACAAATTATTAAGGTATGGGAAACCCACTGATGTTTCCCATATGCTATTATTTGTAGAGCAATAGTTTAGCTAGCATAGTTTCAGGCCCTGAAAACTCCTCCAACAAGCCTGAGAACAATAAAACAGCTTCTTTCAGTTGCCTGGTTACTAAAGAAAACACAGCCAGCTTAAATAATGCCAGAGCACTCTTCCGAATGTCTTGGAAAAGGGAGACGCAAGCAAGTCGTTTTTATTTACAGGCTAGTGAGACTGGATTGTGAATAATTCATATGGAAGAAGTTTTAAAGAGGACATAGCAGCTTCTCTGAGCTGAAGCTATCTGGTGGTGGATCTGCCTCTGGAACAGCAGGTAAGAATTGAATTTGATTAACATAAATGATTTTACCTTAGGTTAAGCCTGGACACTGAAGTGCTTTAGGGATTTGTCTGGTGGTTAAATTATATTTTGAAAAGCGTAACCCCTTTTTCCTTTTTCCAGTTCTCAGATTGGCCAGAATGTGTTGATTAATCTTCTACAACAGCAGCTCTGACAGTAGTTTGGCTGTACGGCTTGCTGTAATACATTAATGTTTCTATAGTAACAGCTCACGGAATGGCAAAAGCCTCACTTAAACTTGGCTTGGATTAAAAACCAACATTAATATTAAATATCAAATGTAACCACAAACTGATCAAAAGTATCATGTGACATTTTTAAATTAATAAAAAATGTAATCACTGAAAATTGCTGTAGTGTATGAAGAATAAGACACTTCAAGAGGTGCTGTTATAAGAACTTAATTGAGGGAATATCCTTTGGAAGAATGGTGTTCATCCCTCTAGTACAGTCCCAAAGTTCTGCCAGCTCATGGTGCGGATTGTTATTTTTAGGTAAAACACGTACGACGGATTTTCAATAAATTATACCTTCAATAATATGTAATATACTCAGTTTGAGACTATGTTATATAACCATATTATTAGTATTCCTAAAACTAAACTACTAGCTTACTTACAGTGTACATTTTTTCAGGTATCCTAGACATGCTAGTACATTACAAGTAAACTAAGTATACATGAACCTTCTCACCCTGTATAATATGCTTGTTCTAATATATATATATATATAACTTTTTGAGTACCACATCACCAATCACTTTATTATCTATTTCTATTTCCTAAGAAAGATGGCAAAGGGGAAAAGGAAATCAAATGACCCCAAAGGCCGAAAAATCACGTTTAAGATGGCCAAGAATGCTGTGAAGCTGACGATGGATGGCAAGCGCCGTTTAGACCTCAGCAACATGGAGATCACCACTTTCCCTAAGTGTATCCTCAAACTATGTGATGTGGATGAACTGGACCTGAGCCGCAACATGCTGAAGAAGATTCCAGACTTAATCAACAAGTTTGTCAACCTGCGCCTGCTAGACCTGCATAGCAACCATCTGGAGCAGCTCCCAGAGGCCATTGGTCACCTGCAGAAGCTCCAAAACTTCAACGTGTGCAACAACATGCTAACCACCTACGGGATCCCACGTACACTCGGCCTCCTTAGGAACCTGAAGAAACTCAACCTGGGCATGAACCGTATTGAGACAGTTCCACCTTTCATTGCAGGACTGAAGGAGCTATGTGAGCTTGGGCTCTTCAACAACCTTCTGACTCAAATTCCACAGTGGCTTCAGAATTTGCCCAACCTCCGCATGCTCAATGTCAAGTGCAACCCACTACCTTTAGAAAATCCACCGAAACTGGACCCGATTCAAAGGGTAGAGTGTCTCTACTTGGTCAGGAAGGATTGCCTTTGTAGTAAATGCCTCAAGAAGTGTAAAGAAGAGAGAGACAGGCTGGACCAAAGGCTTAGTGGAAGCTCAGTACAGAGAAAAACCATTGCTGGGTTACTTATGACTAATTCCACAGAGCAATGTGATGAAGCAGTGTGCAGATAAAGGGGACCTGAAAAACTGTACTCTGATTGATGTGAAAAATAAAAATTGCATACTAAATATATTAATGATCATAATTAAATAATGATTATGGCTGGTCAGAAGGTGATGATAAAATGTTTATAACAGCAGCTCTGACTGTAGTTCCAGCAGCAAGAAAAAAAACTTTCTATAAAGAGATCATCATTTAACAATTTTGGATGGTGCCTCCACTGTTAGCACTTTGTAACAGTCTGAGGTAAAGCTGTAATTTTAACAAGAGGAAAGTCTTTAAGAGAAAGGACATTGCCTTCTGTGGCTTATCGGAATGGATTATTTTTCTTGCTAACGTCAAGAGAAACGGGGCAACGGCTGTTTGTAATGACTGTTTAGCTGTTAAAAGTGATAACAGGAACTAGCTTGTTTCATGGAGGTTTCATAATATTAAATGTAACTATAAACGAATAAAAAGTACAATGTGTTGTTTTTTTTCACACAACAGTGTAAACCTCTTTACCACATCTTTTCAGCTTGGCAGTTGGCAGTTTTCTCGGTCATGCATCATTTTTGCCTTCCCTTCCTCACAGCCACATACACAAACACCACCTTCCCACTGCAGACTAAACCCTCTAGACCATGTCTCCACCTGCTACACTGCGGTATAACAAGAATAAAACACTCCAGGATGTGCTGTTATAGGAAAATAATCAACTTCAGGGTGGAACATTTGGCTGTCCATTGTTACTGTGCCTTTTTTTTGTTTTTTACTATAACAGCAGCCCAATATTTTAGTCCTTATCACTAAATTATCTACACAGTTACGTCGATGAATCGCTTCAGTCACTTTATTAGACCACATGAAAACTGCAATGTGTAAATTTTGTATGTGTGTCTGTGTGCAGAGAGAGAGTAAATTGGGTCTTTCACTCCTCTCTGGCTCAAACAGCAGGTAGAAAAGGCTCTTGCATAATTCCACTGATAAGATGGCACGGTGTGAATGCATTCATACTGCTGAGCTAATCAGCGTTATGACTAAAGCACCGTTGTCTGCTCTAAGCTACTGCTTCTCCTTCCTCTCACTGATCTCACTGTCTGAATGCCCTTTCGGCTGCTCCCGTTAGGGGTCGCCACAGCGGATCATTGGTCTGCATATTTTGATTTGGCACAGTTTTTACACCGGATGACCTTCCTGACGCAACCCTCCCCAATTTTCCCGGGCTTGGGACCGGCACTGAGAGCACACTGTTGCACGCAACCCCAGTGGCTGGGGTCGGTTCCCTGGCCGGGAGTTGAACCAGCGCCACAGCGGCAAAAGTGCCTAACCACTAGTCCACCAGCGGTGTGGCCTAACCACTAGTTCACCAGGGCCCACTGATCTCACTGTCTACAAGGTGCAAATCAGTATGACTGCAAATATTTATCTCTGAATTTACATACTCACACCAATCTCCTCTAATTTGTAAGAATTCCAACAATCATGAGGGATTTTATTGGATCTTTATGAACTACAAAAATCTATGGTCATTATCCCGGCATTTAGACATCAGTCTTTGCCCAGCCTTACCCAATCATATGGCAGCATTACAATGCAGAAACAGGTCAAGTGCTTCAGTTAATGTTCATATCAATATTTGGAGTTGTCCAGTTTTTAGGTGACTCTCTGCCCACTGTATCCTCAGATTCTTGTTTTTGGCTGACAGGAGTGGCACGTGATGTGATCTTCTGCTGGTGCAGCCCATCCACTTCAAGGTTTGGTGTGTTTTACATTCTGGGATGCTTTTCTGCTCACCATGGTTGTAAATGGTGTTTTTTTTTTAAAGTTACCTCGACTTCCTGTCACCTCGAACCAATCTAGTCAATCTCTTCTGATTTCTCTCATCAACAAAGGAATTTCCACCAGCAGAACTGCCATTTACTGGATTTTCTGTTGTTGTTTTTATCTCGCCATGCTGTTTAAACTCTGGAGACTGTCGTATGTGAAAATCAGCAGTATCCAAAATACTAAACGGCCAATTGGCACCAACAACCATGCTGCTGTCGCAGTCACTGAGATCACATTTTCCACAGTCTGATATTTGATGTGAACTTTAACTGAAGCTCTTGATCAGCATCCGCATGACTTGATGCATTGCGCTGCTGTCGCATGATTGGTTGATTAGATAACTGCATGAATGTGCAGATGTACAGCTGGTCCTATTAAAACAGATGAGTGGTTCCTGTTAGAGCAGATGAATGTATTTATCACTGTAATCTCCTGTAAAACTGTTTAAAATGGATTTATTAAAAGAACCACCAAAACGGTTTGAAAATACAGTTTTCCTATATTATTATTATTATTATTATTATTATTATTATTATTATTATACACATGTAGCATATTATTACCAGTGTAACATTTTCTTATCACCATCATAGTGATGTTTTATAATGATGTTATAGTCTACATGTAGCACAGATGAGCAGTGCAGATCTAGGCCATGACTCATTATCATTATCATTATTATCATATTTCACAGAGTTTTATTATATTATGCCACTGGAAATTAGCTAACTACTTTGTGTTTTATAATTATATGAAATCTTAATTATTTAGAGAATAACAAGTGAGTTTTTTGTGTTCATTTATTATAAATCAAATATTTTAAAGTTGATCAACCTGGAGTCTTTTAACAATACTACATTTTTTCAGGTTTAAAAAGTCAGCTATGAATTATCAATCTATATAGTAAGCAGATATACTGTTAACAAACACTATGAACTGACAACTAAAAAAAATGTATTGATATAATTTGCATTTTGGATCTTAGGACCCTTCTAATTAAAGCTTAGGTCGATTTTATTGGCCTTTGACCATTTGCACACATTTGGCACAGCATGACTGTCAGCAAAATGACAGAAGTGAGTAATGCTAATTGACATAATTGACACACTGGTTATATTGTAAGTGATGACCTCTTTACTCCTTGAATACAGGAATTCACAAGGCCATGATCAATTACTTCAAAATTAATGACATACAAAGACATAAAGACACAAAGTCTCCATAGAAAGATCATTACTTACTCTGTTTATAAAAAAAAAAATACTGTATAATGATGTAGCAAATTTAAGCTCCATTCCCTCTTTCCTCCCATCCAGTACCTCTAAGGCTACTTCCAAACCACAAACTAAGACAAACTAAGACTAGTAACCATAATACTAAAGAGCATGTCAGATTATTACACGCCTCTGTGGCAGAGTTCATCCTGATTAGGCAATACATTCTTTAGGGCAAGTACTTTTTTCTGAATGACAGACCACTGAATCTGTGTAATTAACCACGGTGTCCTGTTACTGCTTCATGTCTCTTCTGTAATTCCACTCAACAGTTGCTGTTACTCATTATAGCCTATAATTACCCATTCACCTAGTCTCACTTTACTATAAATGAAGGTGCATAACACTATAATCACTATATAGAGACACTTGATATTTGTTGCTAAAGGCAAATAGTGCTAGCCATATTTGGTGATATACTGTGACACAGAACTTAGAATTATTTTATATCAAATTCAGTTTATTTGGAGAGATTTCACTATATTTCTTTGTTTATATCTGGTAATATTGGGTTGAAGACCACCCTAGTCGAGAACAATTCAAGACCAAGACCACAGCCAAGCCAAGAAACATCCAAGTCAAGACCGAGTATAACGGGGGCAAGACCAAGACGAGACCAACACCACACATGGCCAAGTCCATGTCAAGGTCAAGGCCAGAGGCTCATGAGGGGTTAATTTGTTAGTTGTAGTATCTTCCTAACTTGACATGAAATTTCTTTTAACTTTGGTATTATCATTTTGTACATATAAGTACACAGGACATGTTAAGCATAGCCCATTCTTCTAGCAAGCACTGCAGTGTAACCCTACAGCACAGCAGGTAAGCAAAATGCCTTATAAACTTGAATTTGTTTTGGCTAATACAACTTTCTGAGACTGAATACAGCTGTGAAATACACGTAGTTGAGATATATTATTTTGAAACATGAAGTCACTTCAAAATGCGCATAGCTCTATAGATGAATGTGACTTCACATATCACAGCATCATTTTTAGGTGTTATGTAACTCTACAGACATTTACAGTTTGTACAGGAACATTACAGCTAACTTGTTCATGGAAAAGATGTTATGGTCTCGGGTGGTTGTAGCCCAAGACCAAGACCAAGACAAGACCAAGTAAAATTTCACCCAAGTTTATGGCAAGACGTAGACCGTTGATTTGTGGTCTCAAGACCAGTCTCGAGAATCACAACACTACAGTTCTTATATAAACGTAATGGCTTCCTTGAAACTGATTGGTCAGAAGGTGTAAGCAGCTCTGATAGCAGTTCTAGCTGGAAGGTAAATCACATGTTTATATAAATAGGCTCAGTTTAATATGTTGTCTGATAATTTAAGCCTAATGATAGATGGAATGAATCCGTCTTTCCAACAGAAGTGTTGTTATTTAACATCGTTATTTCTGTAAGGAGATGTTTATTTAACAGTAAGTTTTCCACCATGGGAAAGTGTTCAGGAGAAAGGACTTTGCACTTTCCAGTTTCTTAGCAACGTCATGCTATGTTTTTCTTCTCATTAACTTCAAATAGAAAAAAAAGAGAGGCTGGTGTGAGAAAGACTGTATGCTTTATTTTCCTACAACAACACACCTTCTAGTGTTTCATTCCTTACATAATGACTGGCTGGGTGTACACCTGTGCTACGCAGCCTCAATCATGTGATGTTGGCTAACTTAGCATTCAGCAGCCTTGTCAAATCTTTCCAGGTTACCATGGCAACTAGCCACTACCTGTGACTATGTCCAAAATTGCAATGTAGCATAATAAATAATATGCTAATGTAGTATGACATCTTATGGTAACACATAGTGGCAGGGGATAATATGGTGATATTTTAAATGTAAATTGTAGAACTCTCACACTCATCTTGCTGTATTATTCAGGATATTTTATACAAATTTGGTTAATTTGATTCCTCTGAATTTTTGCTCTAAAATTCTGGATCATTTTTAGGGAAACGTGCCAGCTGACAAGGATGCAAGTGCTGAAGGAGCCATTACTGCTCTCTGATTTCAGTTGCCTCCTCCCCCCACCCGGTCTATAAGAGGAGCAGCTGTTCTCCATACGCTTGATTCAATTGCACCAGCAGAGCAAGAGCTATTATACTACCATCCTGGAGGTGGTCTTCTGATATTCTTGGAAATGATAAAAAAAAGAGGCCATAGATGGTGGGGGGACCATTTTGCCATCGAGCTTTTGCCTCTGGGATGAATCTGTGATCTAACAGATTTAGTGAGGGAGGAGGAAATGGAGGAGAAAAAGGAAGATGAGAGGATAAGTGGAGGTTTGTTGTGAAAAAAGAGAGAAGATGCAGACGAAAGGGAAGAACAGAGAGAGCTGGAGCAGAAAAGAGAAAAGCGAAGAACAAGAGGAGATCCCTAGAGAGCAAACCAAGCTGAGCTCACATGCCTGTGGCCAATTAAACGTCAAGCCTATTGTCGTAATACCACGCACGCACACACACACACACACACACACACACACACACACACACACACACACACTGAGTGGTCAATGAAGAGAGGCTGGATGAATAATGCACCAAAGAGTGGGTGTGGAGTGCTTATGAGGGAGTGTGTAAGCGTGCGTGTAAGCGTGTGTGTAAGCGTGTGTGAGGGATCCCTCCCCCGTCTCACTATGAGGTCAGCAGGAGAACGACGGTGTTGGGAGAGAAGACAGAAAACCGGTTGAAGGAGAAGAGGGAGCTGCGGCAGAGCAGGAAGAGGAGGAGAGAGAGACAGAGAGAGAGAGAGAGAGAGGGAGAGAGGGAGCTGGAGGAATAATATGCTGAGCAGGGAGTGAGGGCTGCAGTGATGACGGCTATGCTGAGTCCTAAGATCAAACAGACCAGGAGAGGTACAGTATGCTTCCGTTTCTCTCTCTCTCTCTCTCTCTCTCACACACACACACACACACACACACACACACACACACACATATGCACACACACACCATTCACTCTCATCTTCCTGCATCACCAGTTCAGCTTGCATCATTTAATCACGCTGAGCTGCACTGCTGATGATAAAATCCTGCTCTGTTATACTCGGCTCATGTTGCTTTGATGAATCTGTGCTTATGTCATTATGTTATTCGACACTGGATTTATGTGATGATGACATTATTCATGCTCTCATACAGTATACTAAGCATGCAGTAAATTCTTTCTCATCTACTGCTTATTTAGTGTTGATTAATATGTGGATATGGAGAGAGAAATCTGCAGTTAAGGCTAATATGCATGATATAATGCATAAAGCATTAAACTACTTAATGTATATATATAGATGTCTTGCCCATTATGGATCATTTGAAACATGGCTACCATAAATCCTCCACTAATTACACAGCTTCAAAAGATCACACTCACATTTTTTAAAGTGGAAATAATGGCCAAACAGCTTGTCATTACATAAGAAGAAGCAGGAAAGAATAGGAAACAAGCCTTAATTTAGAATCTCCTTGCCTCAGTTTCATTGTGTGGTGGCTGACCATGAATACACAGCCGAGGTTACACCTCTCAGCAGCTGGGCACATCCCTCCTTTACACACACACACACACACACACACACACACACACACACACACACACACACACACACACACACACTTGTCTTACCATCCTTGTGTGAGGACCTCCCGCTGACATTATTATTTATGTATTTAATGCCAAGCCTACACTTAAATCAAACCTTAACCTTAACATGAGGAATGCAAAGGAAACATTTAAGCTTTTTTTTAAATAAAAGCTGCAGTTTTGTTTAAAAAATTCCCCACAAGGACGAAACTATAAGATATTCCTATCTTTGTGGCATAAGGTCCTCACCAAGATATTAAAATATGCACTCTCTCTCTCTCTCACACACACACACACACACACACACACGCGCACACACAAAACAGGTCTATCTTCATTAACCATCAGGAGCACAGTTTCTGGTAAATGTACCGAAAATGCAGTGCAGGCTGTGAAGGTGATCTGTATATGGAATACGAACGACACTAAATTTTACATACAAAGACTAAAAAAAGCATATACATAGTGCAGCACACATGATTGGAATGAGGTGGTCCAGTTCACACCTGACAAATTATTATTATTAAATACAAAATGCTCTGTATTACTGCTGATGCAAGAGGCACAGCTTTAAATCAAACAGCTTTTATTTTACCGCATGCTGGTTATATCAGTGGAGGGATAACGCTAGTAAGTTAAGATTTGACTCCAGATTTAGGCATAATGATTAATGTTAAAGCTTTGGATCTTTCCAGAAGACAACGCCAAATCTTCCAAACAGCAGTAATTCCATAGCAACGGTATCTTTGATGATTTCTAATAACACCATTTGCTACAGACAGATTTCCAAAATATGCCTGATCACATGGTTAATGCCCTAATTATGATTACAACAGTCTTAAAGAGAAAAATGGGAGTATATGGATCATAATTCTGATTGTGCTGCTCTGTACTAAAAGGGATATTTTATGAACCACATCCTAGAAACACCCATGACAGACGGGGAAGGTATGAATCATCACACCGAGAAGTCTCCGAAATGAAACACTGTGCTGCGTTCAGCTTGCACACTGAATTCCAAGCTGGCTCAAAATTAAAAAGGCTACATTTACCACAGTGCAAACAGCCCTGCCACAAATTTACAGCCAAGACAGAACAGCGAGGAACAGATTACACAAAAATACATATAAATCTGTCAATCTGTATTGTGCAACAGTTGTAAAATATGTTTCTTACATCTGCTTTAGAAATAGGAAAATATGCACATCAGCAAAATCTGCACATTAATCACATCATCATCTGCTTAGGTTAGGTTTTTAGCCATGAAATGAATAAAACACCCTCGATTTTGAGCATTTGCAAAATTTTGCCACAAGATGACTAGCATTAGAACAGTCCTCAACATGTAACTGTTCATAATCACATTACTGAAATACTAAAATGTTCAGTATTCAATATTTTTTTTCCTATGTAATTCACCACAACTGATTTACAATGTGCTAAATCCTACACACAAGCTGCTTAAAGGGTACTCAGCACATTCACTTACTGAAGTGAAGAGCAGGCTACACTACACTACACTACACACACACGCACACACACACACACACACACACACACACACACACACACACACACACACACACACACACAATGAAATTACGATCTCCAATGCATCTGCTTTATTGATTTTTTTTCTTTTTTTTTTTCTTTTTTTTTCAGGCCAGGACAATATTGTCTGGTTTCCTCAAACTCACTCTGTGCCAAAGACAGAAAAGACATGACTTATAGAAACATCAACACATAAAATGTCAATACGGCTTTTTTCTGACAATTACATTTTAAATGTTCTCAGTAAATGCTTAAGTGATACTTGTGCAATATCCATTTTTTTTTTTATCAAAGCCAACACTTCCCGAGATGCATGACTTAGAATGCAAAATAAAAAGGAGGGAGAAAAAAAAGATTTTCTTTTAGAAAGCTACACGTGCATTGATCGAGTGTCTAAAGCCCAGAGGCAACAGGCACACTGGGTGCAGGATTGATTTCCATAAATTATACATGATGAGTCTCTCGTCAGAGCCCCTGTGGTTCAGGAGAGTGCAGCCCTTCAGTGCTCATAGCTGCAACAATTCAGCTCATTTTCTCCATTAACTATCATATCTGGATATGTCTCTTTTAATGGCTTATTCTATGGGGAGTTCTTAAATGCCTGTATAACAAATAGAGTGGTGATGATATATCAGTATGACAGTATATCATAATAAGAAAATCTGAAATAGTTTTAACTTATTAACTTATTATGCTATACTGGTATACACAATGGTGCTTTTTCAGCTCTTAGATAAATTTCATCTCCAATGGCATTTAACGCCATATAATATGCTGAATTTACTTTATTTTACCGTTACCAACATTTTAGCCCCTAACATACAAAAAAGAAACCGAATTGTGTTGGAATTAAAGGAAGCAGGTATATATCTACAGTACATGGAAATGCAGAATCTAATCTTGTCAACATAAATGAATAATATACAGCACCATTAGATCTGCACTACAACTCTCAGTGATACCCCTGAGGCATTATTAGGTTGAAAAGAGCATGAGTGACAGAAATACACAGATATTTGGACAGAAGCTATGAAACACTTACCTAAGGGTTACTAGCACACATTCCAGATGCAATTGTCTCACATCTGTGTAGTCAACATGGTCTCACAATTGTACATGTACAGAAACCTGCAAGAGGCAATGTATTAGAACAATATATTGGTTAAGATCAGGTTGAGAGGCAGTCTAAGCCGTCGTAGCTTTCCTTGTGATTTCATTCATATGAAATCAAACCAAATCATTCTTTCTTGTGACAGCTTCTACGAATTGTGACGTGAGAGATCAGGTTGCTAAGGGGTAGCCAAAAAATCTATTTGTCTACAATCATTACACTTCTTTCAGTATAAAATTTGTAAATATAATATTCACCTGCACAATATATCTTAAGCTGAAAATAAATCAGGATCTGTGCTGTCTTTACCTACAGCCAGGTCAAAGAGCATGGTGATGGGGGAGGTGAGCCATGGCTCGGGTGGTTCTACATCTCCAGGCCTCCATGAGGGAGTGCTGAAAGCAGGCTGGCTCAAGAAGCAGAGAAGCATCATGAAGAACTGGCAGCTGCGCTGGTTCGTGCTGCGCTCCGATTATCTCTATTTCTACAAGGACGAGGAGGAAACAAAGCCTCAGGTACATGACTAATAAACACATTTAGGCAGCACAGTGGTGGGTTAAGGTTGCTGAATACTTGCTTTAGGCCAGGATGTAAAATAGTTTATTATTTGATCATTTCTCTGAGTCCCCACATGAACTTGGGTCTGGCAGATCTTCCTTAGTTGCCTGAACAAAAATGTAGCCACCTTTTTTTTAAGTCACACTTGGAAGAAAGAAATGCATGCCAGTACAACAGCAGTAGCATCCAAGGCAAAGGCATGTGAGCAGATAAAGCCAAAAAAGGTTTATCTGAGTGGTCTCAATGGAGAGAAAACACTGGAACTTCCTAATGTTGCAAAGCAGAACCATGCAGTATATGACTAAATCAGGTTAGCAACATGAGCAAAGAAAAACGGCCTAATATCTTGACGTGAGGAGGTTCAAACAAGGATAACTCAGTCTTGCTAGGGTTTAGTTTCAGGTGATAAGCTGCCATCCATGATAAAGATGTCCACCAGACATGCTGAGGTCTGTGCAAAAACATTTGTCTGAGGTAGGAAAGGAGAAAATGAGAAAACTAGTGTCTAGCAAAAGGAAAGTTAGCTAGCTACCTAACTTACAGTATGTGGAAGAATTTTGTTAGCAAATGTAGATTCTGTGCAGCAGCAGCAGCAGCAGCAGCAGCAGCAGCAGCAGCAGGGCTTACCGGGGGCAGTCGTGGCTTAATAGTTCGAGAGTCGGACTTATAACCCGAAGGTTGTGGGTTCGAGTCTCGGGTCCGGCAGGGATTGTAGGTGGGGGGAGTGAATGACCAGCGCTCTCTNAAGGCACCGATCCCCCAACTGCTCCCCGGGCGCCGCAGCTAAAAAGGCTGCCCACTGCTCCGGGTGTGTGTTCACGGATGTGTGTGTTCACTACTGTGTGTGCACCTCTTCCTTAAATGGAATCTCGTTGTTGATCAATGGGACCTGCTGTACTAGTGTGGACGTCGTTCTCTAGGTGAGGTGGCAAGATCCTCCCACTCATCTTTAACCAGCAGTACCCTGAAACATTTTGTTCTTGAGGAATGAAAGGTAGGTTTTTGGAAGCAGGA
>CM074956.1:3609506-3620803 GCA_037577455.1 Pangasius macronema
AATTGAGTGGTCTGCCATCAAAGGTGCCAGGCTCTGAGTTATTTAATGCATCTAGATGTACATATCAGAAAATTCTGATCCATCGTCTCATAGTCATCTTTTGATCTCAAACCCAAAAGTCTTCAGTGTATAGCAAAAACAGAAGAATAGGCCTTGCTGTTCTAATACTCTCAGAGAGTACTGTATATTGGAATTGTTTTTCAACTGTTTTTGTCTTGTTTGCATTGATGTAGAGCTACATAGTTATTTATACAAGTGAACTACAGTAAAATTATATAATATTATATAAATATTAATTATATAGGATGGATTAGCAACTTTACAATAATGTATTGTGCACATTACTGAAGAGCTAAGCCCAGGCTAACTGTGCACTAAGTACAGTTTTACAGATAAACTCTGCAGATTTGGTATATTGTAAGCATATTACAATTTATTCAGTAATGAAGTGAGAAAGATATATAATAATATGATAAATATTGATTTTTTTGTTTGTTTTCCAGGCAGAGAATGCGTTAAGTAACTTTACACTGATAACAGATCGAAGTCAGTTGATTAGACACAGGCTTCGAGGTACGACTCTTATGTTAACAGCCATCTGATCATTTTGACTTCTCTTAAATCATAATAAAACTGAAAATGTATAAAATAAATAATATATAATATATAATAAGATCTACTTTGCTTTAGGAGGAGACATGGGGGATTTTGCTTGGGCTCCAAAAGCAATCAGCTCACCATCCCAACCTTTCCAGGCTGAATATAACAGGTAAATAGTACAGACAGTAACTCCACCACATTTAACTCCATCAGATCTACCTAACTAATAGCTGCCTCATACACTGTTGCCTTATTTGGTCTGAGGCTGAATTGAGTTCATGAGGCATGTAAATGTGGGTTTGGATATTGCACTAGGAATTATGTGAAGTCAGTGATTTAACTCAGTCTGTTTATGTTCTAGAAACTTCCATTCCTCCCATCACAGAGGGAGCAGGAGCAGCCCATACCTTGACATCCAAAGACAGCTTAATGACAAATCTAACCAGTCATTTGGCTCTTCACTCAGTCTCAGTGAGAGGAAGCTCAAGGTACGCTGTTTTGCAGCTGCGGATTTAAAATTTCATGGTACCTTCTTTGTTTTCGAAGTTGTTCTCCCAACTCTGACTTAACCCTCTTCCCTGATGTCCGCTAATGTCCCCTGATGTCCCGGATGCCCGATTTATTTCACCCTTTTCTTCCTGTTATGTCATCCCAGTCTCACTCTGTCCATTTTATGCTCATAGTTTTTCTGTCTCGACCTCGTCATGCCTAATAGATTCTTCTGGCTGTAAATTTGCCATGTCTGCCTTTTCCAACCATGACTACCGGAATTATTGGATTCCCAATGCATTTCCTACTTTTTTCACTGTTTTCACTGTATGCTGTTCATTGTAATTACCAAAATCTCACTACTTGTTTTCACCCAGAGAAGGGTGATTTCCTTTTTGAGTCTGGTTTCTCTCAAGGTTTCTTTCTCATTTCCTCTCATCCTACTCTGCTTAATTAATGAAAATGAATAAAACATTTATAGAATCTGCCCATTTTGTTTCTATTTCTGAGTTTATTTGAAAATATTTTTAAGGTGAAAACCCCAAATTATTGTCATGAGGTGCAAAAATCATCAATAAGATGTTGTGTCTCTTTTGTAGAACATGGGGCCAGAGTTTGTTAGAATTTTGGATGAGCCATTTATTACCTTGGAGCTGCCAAGTTCCATTGCGGTAAGTTTGATTCTCATGAAGAGTCACCTACAATAATGGCATCGATACTCTATAGCGGCTAGTTTGGTGCCATCTGTTGTGTCAATGATCACTTCCTTTATTGTTCCTTTTCCCGTGTTCTGTCATTACTGTGTGTTTTTTCTTTCTGTAGTCAAAGAAAGGGAAGTCATGTTCAACACAAAGGGATGTGAGAGTGATTATGCCAAATGGACAGACCATCCTACTCAAGTGTGATGTCAAGACTAGAGGAGGGGATGTATTTGATATGATTATTGCCCATTCAAAAATGGTGGAGCACTTCTACTTTGGCCTTGCCTACACTGACAGTAGTGTGTACTGATTTAAGTGTGTATTTAATATATATATATGTATGAACAAGTATGAAAAATGGATCACAATTATTTTCTACTAACTTGCTGTTATTATTTATTCAGCCAATGAATTCTTCTTTCTGGACAACGAAACCAAAATTTCCAAAATTGCCCCGGAGAGCTGGAAAAAAGTACCCATGTCCACGTTTGTTCTTCACGTCCGAATCAAATTTTTCATCAATGATGTCAGTCTACTTTTGTAAGATTCCTTTGTCCCTCAATGATCCAGTTTGTAATTCTTCAAAGTTTTAGCCATATATCTACCATCTTCTGTATGAATATTATCATGTTCTTATGTATTCTTTTGGCAGACACAAGCTGACACGACACCAGTACTACCTGCAGCTCAGGAGGGATGTTCTGGAAGACAGATTGCCCTGTAATGAAGAGACTGGCCTTTTTCTCAGTGCTTTGGCTCTGCAAGCTGAATTTGGGGACATTTTGCCTGAGGTATTGCCACATTAATTAAGGATGATATAGACTTTCTGTTCTTTTTTAGGTATCTGATTATCCTACAACACAATCTATTTAATTCTGTACTTAGTTATATTTTCACAACCATAGTACGTGTATGTGTAGGGGCCTGAGATTGCAACCTGACATAGCACTACTGTGAGAGATCTTAAAACAGCTGATCATGACTGAGCTGACAGTCCCCTGGGAGGACTGGATTGAGAAGGCAGAACTGGTGGGGACCGTCAGAGGCAAGGCTGGTGAGCACAGTGCAAAAATATAGAATTAGGGTAGAGGGGCTTCACTGGACACTTAGTCTGCAGACTATACACTGTGCTCGGCATCACTGAGGCTGCAAAGAGAAAAGCCATCAGGGCCACCACAGAGGCAACAGAAAGAGCCTCCAGATGGCATTAGATAAAGAGTTCTGACCCATCACCTAATGCTGCCGGGACACAAGCTGGGGTCTGATCAAACCCAGCTGGGTCTCCTGAGCAAGGTGTTGAAGGTGTTGATGTTGAAAGACTCAAAACACCCGATGACTTCAGGTAACATCATTGATGAAGCATCCCAGTACATCCCAGGATGTATCTAACATCATGAACATCTATAGCTGCTGGTAAATGTCATAANTGACCTGAACAAAAGAGTACAAATGTTAATAGTACACATTTTGGCCCGAACTCCTCCTGGCATTTGAATCGCTTGTGAGTAGAAGCCATGGATGTATGCCACTTTCAAGTAGATGAGTGGATGATCAAGGTTTTACAACTTCTGCAGTAGAAATTAAGTATGGCAGAGGATGAGAACTGGACTTGGAGACTTTCTGAATGAATGAATGAATGAATGAATGAATGAATGAATGAATGTGTATTTCCCATAAAACATATTTAATGGTAATACATTAAACATGCAAACATGACACAACAGTTGTATATCTGTTTTTAGATGTATGGGAAGGAGTACTATCAGCCTGAGCACTATGTCCCTAAGAGCATCATGAAGAAAATGTCCATGCCTTGCCTGAAACAAGAGTTACTGCGATTACATGCTAATAATGTGAACATGACTGCTGAGGAGTCTGAGTTAGAATTCCTCAAGGTGATGTACACTTTTCTCTAATTCTACATCTATAATTATGCCGTCTTTTGCACAGAATTATAGGAAAATCATCACGTGATGATAAAACTGGCTGTGAATGAGTGAATTTGCCTTTAGCAAACCATTAACAAATGTATGTAGATATAGACTGATTTCATGATCAATGTATGATTTTTGGAAGTGTTTTTGTTGTCGTTTTTGCCATCTCAATCCTTGCACAGGCCATCCAGCAGCTTCCGGAGTATGGTATGCTTTTTCATCATGCAGCCTGCCAAAAGATGGTCAGCGCAGGAGAGCTGCTCTTGGGGGTGTGTGCCAAAGGCATCGTTGTGTATGAAGTTAAAAATAACACCCACACCATGCGGTTCAGATTCCACTGGAGAGAAACCATCAATATCTTTGCAGCTGTAAGTCCACCCCAACAGAAACCTGGACATGCTTGAAGACATGACTACAGCTCACTGGTTAAATTGTGGGACTACTGCTCCTAAGATCATGAGTTCACACCCCAGCACTACTAAGCTGCCACTGCCGGGCCCTTGAGCAAGGCTCTTAAACCTCAACTACTCAGTTGTATATGTAAATATAAGTCGCTCTATATAAGAGCTGGATATTGTCAGCCGATGCCGTAAAAATCACTATCCTGCTGATTAAGAAGATTCTATATTAATAATTATTTCCTTTAAAAAAAGCAAGATTACCATACCCTTTGAGTGTGTATTTCATTCAGATTATGGCATCATTTTTTACCACAGCGCTATTGATTGGCAGTGCTAAGTTTAACAGAAGGTTGATTAATTTTCTATAAAAGCAGCTCTAAATATAGTGGCAGCTACAAGGCAGATGACAGGTTTATATTAATGTTCTAATACGTTATTGTTTCTATAGTAACAACTTACACTGGGACTTGAAAGGATGATGCTCCATACAAACAGATTAAAAATATATGCAACTGTTGATATGGGGAAAGCTTTCTGTGAGGAAACATTTACTTAGCGGTTTGTTGGTAATGCAACAAGATGCATTTTTATTACCTTCGACAGAGAGAAAGAGAGGCCAGCTGAGGGAACAACTGCTTAGTTCCTGTTATCATTTTCATTATAACTGCTAATCTTGTTCACAGGTGTGCAACAACATTAAAAGTAACTATAAACGGATAAAACGTACGATTTGTCTGTGGCAAATTGCTGTAGTTTAAGAGGAGTAGAAGAGCCTGGTACATGCTGTTATTGGAAGACAGTCACCTTAGGATTAACACCCTGTCAATCATTATTTGTCTATAACAGCACACTCCTTTTTTTTTTTATTATTATTATTATTATTATTATTATTATTATTATTCCTTACTTATTTGACTGCCAGTGTTTTTCTGTTTGTTTTTTCCCCCCCACAGAAGCGTAAATTCATAATTGTGAGCAGCATCAGTAAGAAGAAGCACACTTTTTATATGGAGAGGTCCAGAATCGCAAGGTACCTCTGCAGCCTGTGCACAGCACAGCACAAGTTCCACATGGAGATGAGCTCTCGCCAGCTGAGCCACAGTCTGCTCTTGGGCAAGTCCTGTACTGTAATACCAGTCCTGTAATATTTAACACATAACAGTGCTACAGTCATCTTCTACACTAAAGCTAGAATAACTTGAATGGCCTGTTAGTGTTTTCTAATTAATTACAGCAGTCACAGTTACTCCAGTTATTGCTTCAGAAACCTTAATGAAAACTAGTATCAGTTTGCATGATCTTATTGACTAACAATGCTAACTAGATTTCATTACTAGCCATATTAATATTACATTAATCCAACCCAGTTTATTTGATATACGCCCCTTTTCTGTTTCTCCAGAGGATAGTAATTTACAGTGTGAAGTGTCCAGTGCCCAAAACGACACGAGCAGGAGGATTTCCTGTTTTGAACGGACGTCCAATGATGGCAGACCTGCTGTTGCTCACCATGACTCCATGAGCAAGCTGTGTGATGACATTGCCAATCGTATTGAAACCAGAATCAAACGGCAGAGAGACTTACTGCAGCACTACAAGTTAGAGCACTAAATCCTGTAGAGACCTGTAGATCCTGCTAATCCTTACACGCTTTAAAAACATGATACCGTCTCAACCATCTCAACATAGTGTCAGGCAGCAGAGGCGGTTGCAGAGTGCAAGTAGGCTTTATCGGGACGGGTGAATAAATGCAAAAGCAGAATCAAAAACAGGCTTGAGTCAGGTGATCGACAAACAGACTTTCAAAGACAAAAAAAAAAACAGAATCAGAAACCAGGAAACCAGAAAAAGACCAAGAACCAGATAGCATGCAGACAAAATACAAAGGCTTAGTATCTTTGTGAGTAAACTCAGTGAGACTTTGCAGTGAGTGTATGTGAGTCCAGGAGTGTGTGATCAGTAGTCAGATGAACGTGAACACAATAATGGTTGTGCGTGATGGGAAATGGAGTCCGGATCTGCCATGTTATGATGCTCTGGTGGATTCTGGGAATCTGAATCTGAATATAAAGATACTTTATAGGGGATTGTTTCAGCAATCAGACACACCTCAGTACAAAAATGTTTAATATAATAAATGTCTGAGAAAATATGCCCAAGAGGATGTTATACTACACCTGACCTAAGACAATGATGATATTAATGGGTAATGGATATTATGACCTTGTAGTGCCTTGAGTCGAGATCTTCAGAGAGTTGCTGGATCTTCAAAGCGAAGCTCAGGTGTTCCATCCATTCCTTCCTTTCTAACAGGTATGGATAGATATTCACCTTCACTGAACTTGATTTAATTGTTTTCTTCATCCATTCACTTTTTCATTCATATGTAGTCTGATTTGTTAATGTGCCCAATATTAGATGCAGTTCTAGTACTTTTTATAGGAATATTAGCTGGCCAGCAGTAGATAGACTGATATTATACAGATCTCTTCAGGTGCAGATCATTCTCTCCAGGTCACTGCAATTATTTTCAAATTTTTCCAGATATTTTAAGATTTTTTTTTTCAGCATGTTCCTGTACACTATGGGTTCTGAACGGCAAGTTAACATATTTATTTGAATAGTCTGAATATTTCCCTCATTCTAAAGCATTTGGTTCAGCACATGAAGAGGTTTAATTAGTAACTAGTCAATTTGATCAGGGGTATTCCTTTAAACTCTACAGAGCGTTGATACTCCATTAATGAAGTTATAACATTCGATTTGTAATTTGTATGTTACCCATTCAAAAAATGGAAATTTTAGCTTCTTGGAACTTTGTTATTTTCTGCCTTTTTCTGTCCTTCCAACCTGGAGATACTCCAACAAGTCCCCGAGCTCCTGCGAGAGAAATTCTCTGTGTAACTTTGACAAAAGATATGAAATTAGGCCTTGGTAAGGATGCTGAATATTAAACATTTTATTGTTTTAGGTGCATGCTATCCATAAATGATTACAGTTAAGCTTAGGAATCTTTAAGGAAACAATGTTTTTCTTGTCCTAATAGTCCTTTCCTTTTGTTTATTATAATGCCAGGTATTGTAATTGTTGGAGAAGACAGTGCCAGTGGTCTGGATCTAGGAATCTTTATTGCATCCATTGTGCCAGGAGGACCAGCTAATAGGGATGGACGAATCAAACCAGGTCTTTATACAACCAAATTATAAAGGATATTATACAACAGGATCCAGGGTCCGTTCAATAAATAACAATGAGAGTGAATAACATTACAGAGTTCAGATGTGCAGTTTAAGTGGCAGTAGAAATAACAGCCTCCAGTTGTCTTGTCCTCCCTCAGGTAGCCGCTTGATCTCACTGAATCAGATCAGTCTGGAGGGAGTCCCCTTCAAAGAAGTAGCAGAAATCATACAAAATAGCCCCAACCAGGTGGAGCTCATCATCTCCCAGTCCAAAGGTAAGAGTAAGTCTGGTAGTAATCAAGTGGTAGTTATCTGGACTCGTTGCCAAGCAAAGATCCCCCTGGGATTTAAAGCTGTCTGTGAGATTCACATCTGTTATGGCATGAAATTCATGAAGGTCACATGGCTGTTATTGAATTCTGTAAGTGAGCATTGCTCACTTTCTGTAAAATATTCTGTACATTGTTCTGTAAAATATATTTCCCAAATTGGTGCACAATTGGTGCCACAGTAATTGACTGTAAAAAAACACAGCCTATATTACGTGAAATCATATTTAACATTTTACAGTTAAGTAGATTAATACACATCTAGATCTTTTGAGAAAGAAGTATAAAATACTTCTGCCAATATTCTTAATTTGAACAAGAACTGCCTTTCTGAAAGATACTGTGACCTTCAGACCAGCATGATGTGTTTTTGTAGACACTCAAGCAGAAGACGGTCTTGACGAGTTGGTGACGGTTATGATGACACCAAAAACTGGGCGTAGACTCCACGTGCCTGAAGTGCACATCCTCAGGGTACGGGTATGTCACAAGCAACAGCAATCAAATTCAAGAAACATTTGCATACCTATACTGTTTCATATGTGTCAAAGTTAAATATGTTAATAATCTACGATTAGTCTGAGGACAAAGGAGTTCACAGTGCAGCTGAAAAAAGTCTCTGGCAGGTTGGGCATTAGCATTGCTGTAAGTGCACCATTATATCTTTTGCAGACTGATCTGATTCAGAGAGATAATTTGGCCACCATCTGAGAAGGTCAGCTCAGAACTCTCTATCCCTGGCCACACATTTTGGCCTCCTGGGGGATCCGTAGACATTCCCAAGTCAAGTGTAAGATATCATCTTTCCAGTGGATCCTGGGTCTGATACACCTCTACCAGGAGCTGACCTGACACAGCTCTACCAGGAACCGGCCAGGGATCATACTTCTAAGGTGTCTGACCCACCTCAACTGGCTCCTATCTAGTTGGAGGGGCAGTGGATCTACCCCAAGGATCTCCCCGATTGCCAGGCACCTCACTTGAGTAAGTCCAAGGTGAGGCTAGGGACATAGACTGCTAAACAGAGAGCTTTGTCCAAAACCTCAACTCCTACTTCCCTTCCAGAAAACAGTACCGTGACTGTAACGCTTCAAAGTCTCAATCTCCATCATTTGTAAATAAGAGCCCAATATACTTACTCATCCACCAGGGGCAAGGTCTATTCCTTCACCTGAAGGGAGCATCCCACTCTTTTCCAGGAAAGAATCAGGACCTCAGAATGGGGTTCTGTTTTTCTTTACAGCAGTTTCACACTCAGCAGCAACATTCAAGTAAGTGTTGGAGATCCACTTCAGATGGTGGCAAGTCTCACCATCATTTGCAAATAACAAGGACGTGATGTCTATCCCTCATCCTGGACACGTCTCTGACCTTGGCTGTGCCTTGATATTGTGTCCATGAAGACACACCCTTGACAGAGTCGGACACCAACATTAAACAGTTTTGTCTTACTACCAAGAATGCAGACATAACTCTAACTGCGTGTACAGATACTGGATCGCACAAAGCAGAGATCCAAATAAAAAGTTATAAGGTAAGATTTTACACATCAGATCAAACTTGACAGTGCTATAGTTTATTTAGATGACAAATTATCACACTACGGTATTATCTTGAGTGCTGAACATGTTGTTGAATGTTGAAGACAGGGCTGAATGCAGGTCTCCAATCTGAAGGAATTTACTGAAGGAGAGTCTGAAGGAGAGCCTGTTGCCTGGGGAAGCAGCACACCAAGATGGCTGCATACAGTCAGGTAGGTTTTGACATAATTTTATAGCCATATATATGAGTTGTAGGGTCATTGTTCTTGGAATGGTTCCTAATAATTACATTGATGTAGATCTATTACATCTATTATTATAGTTATTCAGTTATTAAATGTAGGTTCTTATTTGTTGTTCTTTTGACCAAAGCCTGTTAACAGAAATGAGGATCAGACTGTTTGCCCCTTGTGACAGTCATAACTGACTTGGCTATAGGGTGACTCTTGTGCGCACAGTGTGTGTCTAACGGGTGATAGTGTCTTAGAGGTGGATGTAACCAGACTGCAAGGTTACAGAGAACATCAGGCTGGTGAGCTCCTGGCCAAGCCCAAGAAGGTGAGTTGAACTCGGTGCTCTATAACTTCCTCACTACTTTAAGCACCTTCACTACTATAGGCACCCACCTCCTGTATACTGCAGTAGATTATGCTGTTTCAGTGTCAAACTAGGGTTTTATAAATCTGATTTTATGGAAGAGCAACACAAAAAATAGATGATACAGTTTTTTGTTTTTTTTTTGTAGAATTTGCGACGGGAGTCAGATAGCAATGATTTCACTAAAGACCTCTGTGAGATCTTGGTTGGCCCTGGGAATACAGTGCAGGGGACTTGCAAAGTCTGTAATTAGCCAATTAGCTGGATCATGTAATTAGCAGGAAGAACAGAGGGAGCATGGTAGTTTATTTAAGTGCTGGTACACAGAAGGGCTAAAAGCACTAGTCACAAATCTAATCATGATGGCTAATAATAGACAATACTTTCTGTAGCAAACCAGTATATTTAACTACAACATAGGTTAGTTTATAGTTTATATATGTTTTTGTATAAGAATTTAAATGCTCTTGGATGAGTTGCAGGAGCTTCATGTATTTTTTGAAGATTGTCATGGAATCAGCCGTGTTAATTTTTATTCCATAGCATTCCGGTGCAACATGGACCCCATTTTATTAGTTATTTTAAAGGCAAGCAAATACTTGACTTGATGAGCTACAGAAAACAAAGGAGATAAAGAGTGATGTAGCATGTGCACATTTTGCTTGATAGACACAATAGCATATTTTTTTGGGATCATCTGCAGTTGCATATCAGAAGAGCAGCAGAGTTGACAGAGTGACATCTTCTGAGACACATTTCTGACATACTTCTGTGTTCTTATGAAGCAGGTTCCAGTGAAACTTACTTAAAACACAAATTACTTAAAACACTAACTCCGTACATTTTCCACAACTATAAGCAGATTCGTACTCCCCAATGATGTTTGTATTTGTCATTTCATCTATTGTATCATTGATAATCAGTCAGTGCCAAGCAGTTATTTTAGCATTGCACAAAGGCGTTTGTTTTTGCCGTCAACAAATGTTCAGGTGGCGATTCTGACTCTGAGAGGAACGGCACTCCCATGATGTCATGCAGCTTTCTGAGTCCCAAGCCTCAGGATACACTCGCTGTCCATCACCATGACAACGCCCATCACTGCTAGACCCTGTGATGAAAGTTTTGCATCTGGAGGTAAAGTCAGCTAGTTTTGATTGTTTGATCAGGTCTGTTTTGATGTAGTAAGGATTCTTGTATTCAGAAAGTCACAAGCGTTTGCATATAATATGTAATGTCAGCCAGATGCCTCATCGAGGAGGGAGATGTGATCCTGGCTGTTTATGGAGAATCGCTTAAGGTAATAAGGTTGTGTCTGTACAGCTTAACGTATAGGGGACAAAACAGCCAAGCAAGGATCTCTTTATGTTTAAAGACGTATCCAGATTCTTCAGATGCTTTTATTACTTAAAATTACAAATGAATTTTACATTTTTGTAAATATATCTTGTATTAAAAGTAAATGGATTGTCCATGTGTAGGATTGAGTAAAAGAAGGATAAAACGTTAAACAATAAATATTATACAGA
>CM074956.1:3634180-3645526 GCA_037577455.1 Pangasius macronema
ATATATATATATACACATCTGTTTTCCATACTGTTTATCCTACAGGATCGTAGTATCCCATGGGTCTTGAGGCACAAGGCAGGGACTGGGGAAGAAGCACTCTGGACAGAGCCCCATTGCAGCCAATCAGCCTACAACACGTCTTTGGGCTGGGGAAGGAAACCGGAGTACCCAGAGGAAACCCCTGAAGCACGGGGAGAACATGCAAGCTCCTCGCACACAGAGCGGAGGCAGGATTCAACCCCCCAACCCCAGAAGTGCAAGGCAAATGAACTATCCACTAAGACACCAAGCCCCCCTATATATATATATATAAAATCCCCCCCCTGCACATATTACCACATTATAAGATCTTTGGAATGGGAGCAGGGGGCTGTCAGTCAGCTACAAATATTTGAACTTATAATGCTAGGAGAGCAAGTTTTCACATTTTCCACTGCTATAATGTGCCACCCAGACAGGCTTGCATGCTTTTATGGGTATTCTGCCTGTCATATCCTTCAGTCCAGCCAACAGTGTATTACAGTCAACTTGTTAATGGTTTAATTAGACTGCCATGATTAAAGTGGGCATAGGCAGTATTTCTCTAGGAAATTCTTCAAAGATGCACGTCCCTAAAATCACTGCCTTTGAGCACATGAGCAGGGAGCTGGAAGAATGTTTTGGGAAGAGTAAGGAAAAAAGAAAATCAAGCGGGAATATATGCATTAAAGATTCCTTTTCAGTGCCTGTACACAGAACAGGCACCATTGTATGTGTATTTGTTTGTGTGTATGTTTCAGTAGAGTACCTTATATGAATGTACTGTATGATTGTGTACACAGCTGGCACAAGACTTAAGTGTGTTTTCATTGTTGTGTGCGGTCCTGTCCAGTGTCAGAGCTTTAGCACACCGGAGGCCATTTTCAAAGAGGTTTAACGGAAATCCACATCATAAGCCTTTCTGCTTTAGGAAAAGAAAACAGCTGAGAGGAAACCCTTCAAAGCTCATTTTACCTTTTGCACTTCTATGAAGAAAATACCAAAATATATATATATTTTAGTTGCATTCCATTGGCTTGTTTTTATTATTATAGTCATGATTTCATAGACATAATGTCTTAGGATAATGCACTTTACTGTCCTTGTAACTCTGTTGCCTAAGAATGGATTGCTGGTAAACGGCACTCATCCTCATTAGTAATAATAAATTCTCAACATGATAATTACAAAATGATTTTCATTTTAAAGCTCAAAAACCTTTTTATCGCTCATGATGTGAGTACAGGCTGAATGGCCACGGGAAATGGCAGAGTTGTTGGGACCTTAAAATACTACATTTAATGAAGCAGACCCAGCAGTTACACAAAGCACAGTCCATTGCTTCCATATGGTGCGAGACTCTCACATAGCCTTTCCGATTAGACCATAAAAATGTGAGCTCCTTTGTGTGCTGCAGAAATGATTGAGGCACCAAAACAGAAAGCTAAAGAAGAGATTTTAGAGTAAAAGTGCTTTATTAATAAAACACTTGTTCACTGTAACATGATGAAATTGGCACTGAATAAAAAAGTGTTTTACATTATTTTCGTTATACCAGATTAGTTACTGGTGATGGAGTGTATTTCGCAGTCCCATGCCCTGACTTTACTGATGTAGTTAAATAGTTGAAAATGGAAACCATCTGATTGAGACACATTTCTGACACAGTCCTGATTTTATATAGTCTTATGACTCACATTTTTCTCCTCGATTTCTTGAATAGTAATGTGGTTAGTCATTTATCATGTAGAGTATCAAGTGATCGTAAAATCACAGTTTTCCTGAAAGAATCTTGTATAACAGATTTTGGAGTGTTCCTTTTAATCAGATCTTTATTAACCCCAAGACTCTTTCCCTAAATTATTCCTCTATGAGTGCTAAATACCGTGAATCAAACTGACAGATAAATTATGGTCATTATTTTAAAAAAATAATTAATTGTTTTATGTGATTGATGAACAAAAAAACACAGAAACATGTTTCTGCTACCGATGCTGGAATTTTCCTTTGAACCTCCAGGAAAAAGTGTATGCCTGTATATAGAAAAGTAAAAAAAAATCTGTAATGGACTCATAAAGCTGTTAGTGATTACAGGTTAGACAAACAGTCAAATGAAGGTTTACTTTAAAGCAACTGTCTGATGACTCTACCACCCGATCTTCAGCAGCTTGCAGACACGAGCCTGGGAATACACACGTGCAGGAAAAGTTTACTCTCTCCACAGCCTTTTCATTCCTCAACACACACGCCATAGCAGCTCGAACAATGAAAGTCTGATTTAAAGACTCATCATTCATAAATGCTAGATGCTTCCTGGGAAGGGGTTTATGGTGCTGTGGTGCTATTATCTGGGCAGTTTGATGTAAGTGGCAGTGACACAGTGTCAGTATATTTTAGATTCAGTATACTCTGTATACTACAGAAAAGTGACCCATGATCTATATATGCCAATCATTCTCCATAAAAGCACTAATAAATGTTTTCAACTGGAGCTGGTTTTGCAGGATCTTGTATTAGGGAAGGCCATTTTATTGTACAAGGATTTTTCCTTAGGCCAGCCAACAAAGCCTCTTTTTATGGAATGGTTCAGGGGAAGCAAAGCCAATTAAAGTGAACGTAAACCAGTGCCTTGACTTTAGCATCTATGTGAGACTGTGCAAATCTGTCAACAATCACATTCGACTATTTGATTGAATTATATTTGTATAGAACTTTTAGAAATCGACTTTGTCACAAAGCAGATACCTGGTTTTAGATTTAAATCCCTATTGAGGAAGCCAAAGGAAAGAGCGGCAAGGAAAAATTCCCTGGGACGATATCAGGAAGAAACTTTGAAAGGAGCCAGATTCAAAAGAGAACCCATCCTCTTATGGGTGACCCCGGACAGTGCGATTCAAAATCATTGCACTATACAGGTGCAGAAGAGTAAATCAAGCAGTCCTGAGTGTGTTGAATATGTTCAGTATGATCATATTGTCAATAAGAGTCCAGGGATGAGCACTGGGCAGTCTTTACGATTACAGCAGCAGTTCTTAGGTACAAATCTACAGTATTCAGCAGAGATTATCCACTGAAGCAAGCGTGCCTCTTGGGCATGAAAAACTATTCAGAGTATCCATATGGGACCAAGCAGAAGTATCAGGATGAATCAGGCAGGTCAGGGGGGAGAGAGGAGCCACAGCAGTAGATGTGTGTTAGGATCAGGATGCAGGAGTGATTAGGTAGGTATGCTCTTATTATTTAAAGGGAAGCTGTACTTTCTTATTTTTCTTGTGGACAAATCTGACACGAGCTTGTTTATTTCAAATCGTGTCCACAAGAGAAGCTTTTCCAACAGATGTCACTACATTTATGACATTTATGGCATATGTCGCTTATCCAGAGCGACTTACAATAGTGCTTTGAAGTCTATCAAAACTACATTCTGATATTGGTTCACTAGGTCACAAACTAGGAATACCATCAGTCCAAAACTCTTCTTAATTAATAAAGAGTGAATACCTGAAGTCTGAAATGTTCTTATAAAACAATGTGCTTATTGTTCTCCGAAACCACAGAGTTTATGTTCATTTCAAAGAAAGCAGCTGCATAATGTAATCAGTGTTATTGTTATCACCATGTTATCAGTATTATCGCAAGTAACTCATTGTAATGGTTACTTCCAGATGTTGAGTGTTTACTGGTATGGCGTCAAGACTGAAGATAGAATTGCACATCTAGTACACGTCCAGTCAGTGACATGCCAGCTACTTTGTAGCACTTCACCAGGAGGATGTTACTGCGAGAGAGCATTTCCGTCTGGTTAATTCTGGGGAGATGCTTGAGATTCCTCTGTGATCTGGCTCCACATAACTGCCACGTCTTCATTCTGGGGTTCGTTGCACCTATAAAGAGCCAACTCCGAATGTATACATTTAAAATGTTCTGTGAAGGTCTTGATTATTTCAATATTTGTGTGGTCTTGGAAAGCCACAAAAATGTAATTTATTGAGGCAGTGTAACTAGTAGCTCTAAAGACTCTCACATCTGTTAAAAAGTGGAGTACTTCTGCTTCTCAGCTACCACAACAGGATATGTTTATCACACAAGTCAAACACCAGCAGATGGTGCAAATTAGCCGGTATGTTGTTCCAGAGGCAGTGGCTGGAGCGTAGATTGCAAGTGGATGTTTCGGCTTCCCGCTAGGTCACAGAGTCATCATCAGCTTGAACTGTGAACCACAACGACATTTCTGAGTTCCTTCCACCCATGCTCTAGCTTGAAAAGGGGAGATTGGATAGAAATAGACGATGACTGAGCTAAAGTTGTCTTTTCTTTGGCCATGTATGTTCAACCATGAGGTCTTTTCACTTCCATTTAGATGTCAAAGCAATACAAAGTTTTTAATCATGAGACTGACTACACATTTTAGATCATGTTTTTGTATGATGAAGATGTCAAGTAAACTGTTCTCTAGAGATATAATTATGTATTTAGGAGATTTTTTGTTATGGCAGCTTTTAAAAAAGTAGACGAGTGGACATTTTATGCCTTTCTGACTGCAAATTGCCTCATTCTCCTTCCAGTACAGTAATTTATCTTAAGCCTTTTCCAGAATCCTCATCTCATCCAACCAAAATACGAATAAAGATTTAAAAGAATTCCATTTGGTGAAAGAGTGATGTTCAGAAGGTGTCCATCACACTTCAAACAAGAACTTTTCCAGTAGGGAGAATTAAAAAAAAAAACAGTACATTTGGCGTAACCATTGGTTTAGTTATCCTCCACTTCACTCTTCATAAAGCCTCAGGTATAATTCCATCATTACATCACTGAAATAACAACCACCTTCATCTGCACTGCCACGCGATTCGATCTCCACCGGTGACGGTTCGAGCTTTGCTTAGGCTGAGTGAGGCCAGACAAAGAAAAACAATTTCTAGACTAAACGCTTGAAGGATTTTGTACCTTTTCCAGATCCTTCATAGAGGATTTATTAACCATATCGTAGAGATAGTTATGTGGATTTTTACGAGCTGTGTTGTTTTCTCAATGACGCTGTTTTTTTAAACCTCTACCCTGATTGTGAAACGTTAAAAAAACTTATTCTGCAGTTGATCAAATTTATTTTTCATCTGTAAGAGTTTTAGCAGATACATAATATTTGCCAAAACACACAGAATCAAGGCTGTAGATTTGATTTTTTTGTTTATAGGGCCATATTCACAGTTGGTGACAGTTCAAAAGATATGTCAACATTTATTTAGGGAAATTTCTCTGTATTCAGAGTGATTTTCTGAGAGGCCCATTCAGATATGTAAAATGGCCTGTACGTAGTTTACACCTCCGGTGTTAACAGATTTTCCTTGGGTAGAAGTGTTTTTCAATAGCATCTAGACCACCACCCTAAAACACAAAGACTTGGCTTTAAGCGCAAAAAAATAAAAATAAAAATTAATTCTTTGCTGTCAACTGCAAAATGAAAATCTAACATAAAGGAAAGAGAAAATAAAAAAGCAAGAAATACTAATACAATGATATATAAATGAATATGGCAAACACATAGACATCTAATAGGAGTCTAGTGTATGACCAATGCTGCATCAATAATCCTAGTTCTAATTATTACATTAATAATTGCACTTTCACCCTTATTATTCAGCAGATTATAAAATAGCACATGATCCAGCGCCTCCTATTATTAACTATACTATAATTAACTAGAAGTACAGAAAGCAACAGAAGCTTAAACAGGGGTGAAATACATATCTGCGGTTGAGGGTTGGATTAACTAACTGGGCAGGCCATGAAAAAGAATTTATTTTATTCTGCTTATATCTTGTGACGACAGTTAATTGTTCGCACAATTTAATGTGACCTCAAGATAATATCCTTTACATCTATAGTTAGTATACACTGAAAAAAAAGGTTATCGAATTTACGTAATTCAAAAGTGTAAANGGAATAAAAATCGAAATCCACGCACTCGGGATTGAATACAGGATCCTGGCATTGTGGGGTGGTAACGTTGCGCACTGCAGTATCACGCCATACGTGGTTTCATTGCGTTAATTTAACACTACGGTTATTTCTTCTTGTCAGTATCGACATCTTAGATTTTAAAATGTAAGTGTAACACTATAAATGTAATGTATTTTGAATATAATTGAAGGAATGAGAACGGCTGATTTTTTTTTTTTTATTGACTTCTGAATCACTTCTTATTTCATGTATAGTAGTGATATAGTGTTTAATTTAGCATTGAAAAGCATCTCATTACAGCATACAATTAAAAATGTGTTGCTGGTATTTCTGTAGTTTTACATATACAGTATAGTAACAGCAAGGTAAATTCTTTTGTTTTCGCAATATACACTGAAGACATTTGGATGGATATGAGACAATAGATCATAATTTACATCTATAACATGGTGCCTTTTGTTTGAACCCATCCATTTTTCAAAAATATTGGAACATGTGACTGACAGGTGTTTCTTGTTGCCCAGGTGTGTCCTATTAGATTAATTGTTTAAAGGATTAATAGCTCTGAATGTCTACTCTTGGTTTGTGCCCTGGGTTTCGCCTGTGAAGCCATTTTGAAGCTGGAAAAAGAGGGGAAATCAATCAGAGCCACTGCACAAGCATTAGGCCTAACCAGTACAGCAATTTGAATTGTCCTGAAAAGAAAGAAACCACTGCTGGTAACAACCAAACATCAATCAGATTTGCCAAGGAAAACAACAGCAATTGGTGGCAGAATACACTGTTAGAGCTGTGAAGAAAAACCCCAAAACAACATTCAGTGACATCACCAACAACCTCCACACGGCAGGGGTGAAGGTATCACGATCCACCATTTGAAGAAAACTTCAAGAACAGAAATACAGAGGCCATACGACAAGATGCAAACCACTCATCAGCAGTAACAATAAGGCCAGATATATTGCAACCAAATATTAAATGTTATTCACTTTAATTTACTTTGAGACTATTGACTTTTGATCACCCAAAAATTGGGTGGTTTGCAAGCAAAGGTGCCTTGTTCTAAGTCGTTTAACACATCTAGAATTAAATATCAGGAAATAAAATCTGAAATTATAATCTATTCATATTCTCATATTCATCTTTTGATCTCAAACAGAATGTCGTCAGTGTAGAGCAAAAACAAAAGAATCTGACTTGCTGCTCTAATACTTTCCGAGGGGACTGTATGTAAAACAATCAGCTAGAAACGCTTAAATATCAAACTTTATTTTCTGTAACGCATACCTATGAATGTGTGCTATTTACTGACACAAAAGTTAAAAATATTTCAAATGTTTGTTTAGCAAACTTCTAATGATATCTTTGTAGCGCGTAACCCAACTGTCATACGGCTCCTAAAGGCCAGTGAGTGTGGGTAGAAGGAGGCTCTGTGGTGGGCCTGGGTTATCGGGGAACACTGTTGAAAAGTAAAGCTTTTCAGCATGGGTGCATAACTGCAGGCCTCCACCCTGGCAAACCTCCCAACCCACACACACACACACACACACACACACACACACACAGACACACACACACACACACACCCCTGCTGTTCCCCAAAAACAAACTGCTCCAAAATGCACTTTGTTTTCTCAATTACACGCTCCCCCATTCTGGAAAGCTCAGCTTTGGTGGCTTGGTAACAAAAATATGGATTCTGACATGTGTGAGACATGCTGTGTGTTTTGTTAAGGTAGAAATTGTTTTGTGCAATTCATAGCTCGCTTGGATGTGCCGCGCAAATATTAAGCTTGCCACATATTTGACGTTCAAATATTGGTGTATTGGCAGCTAACATGAAACTGCACTTGTGGCAAGAAATATGTGTACTTGTCGCGGCCAGTAGCTTGATATCAAAAAAGGTTCTGGGCCAGTGTTTACTTGTCGAAATCCACGAAATTGCCCAAATCATGATTATTCTTTTCCTTTCTCTTGAATCCAAACAGCATTAGTAACTCANTCATTTCAAAAGTAAGGCATTCTAATGTTTGATATGAAATGGCAGTTTCCAATAAATGGTCATTAGTGTTCATTATAGTAACTTAAATTATTCAAAGATGTACATTGTTCAGCCTCACTAGCAAAATGATAGATACTCTAGGGTTATGAACTGTCTTACAACTTTGTTACAACACACTTTAGGTTTTTAATATTATAACAAATTATTTTTAAAAAATGGTCTCTAATTATCTACACAAAATGACATCATGCTTAGGCATATAAGCAAAATGTCTCCATTAGCTCACCCTCTATTTCTTCTGAATTTGTTGTCTACATGTATATAATTGCAAATAATTCTCTGAAACATATGACACAGTAGATGGTTCAGAAACCTTACATTTGCAAGACTGTCTCAGAAAGAACACCTCTGGGAGAACCATGGCCAGAACACTCTACGCTCTGCACAACGTCATTGCAGAACGAAGCAGGCCAGCTTTGCTTTGCTAATTTATTCTCATCAGCATCACGGCACCTGTAGTCTGTAATCTTGATAAGTCATCAAACCTTCTCCAGCTTGCAATAGCTGAAAATTTAAGGGGAAGACATTACAGCATGGGGTGTTGCGGAGGCCATGCAAAACGTCTGCGAGCACACAAGATGAGGTTTAATAGCAGGCAAAACTACTTGATTGAGAGACTGCAACTTTTGTATATTCAGTGGCTAGAACGTTGAGTGAAACGATGAAAAACATAAGCCTGACGTGGTAGCTGTATAACCTTAGAAGCATGTGCAATGTCATATATTAAAAGGACGATAGGTTCAATAATAGCACCAAAATAATAATAATAAAAAAAAAAAAGTTGCTGCTTTGGTGTTTTTGTCTGAATGTGCTGTTTATTTTATTCTTTGTCTCAAAAGTATTTCCTGGCATCCATCCAAATCGATCTGGCCTGAACAAGTCAGATGATTGCCATCGATCAGCGTGCTGGAAGGTCATCTAGATGTTGTGGTTTTGTGGATACGCCATTAAGTGCAGATACCATGTTGCTTTCTTTCTAATAATGGGATAAAAAAGTGACAGCATGACATAGTGATTGGGGACAAATTCCTGCTCTTGCCAAGACAACTTCTCAGCAGGCAAACACTGGCTTTGTCTAGGCAACAGAGATCTTACTGTCCCACTAGCCTTGCTCTCTAAACAAACTGGAGAAACATCCCAGAAGCACACACAGAGCTGAGCTCAGGAACCTCGAGTTACATAATTTATGAAATGGAGGACTAAATCAATAATTCCTATGTAAAAGACACATCATCATTTGATCATTGGTATGTGGCAACAAAATGGTTTCCAAAAGCTCTTGGCTTTGAGTATCTTGACTGATGTAGTCATAGCAGATCAGGAGTGTTGTGGTCTGTTTTAGTCATGCAACAGTTAGTTACTGCTTTCAAAGACTACTAAAAAATCCACTGCATGATCCTCACCGTGAGGCCATAGTTTGAAGGCCTCATCTGTCACAAAAGCTATTTATCATGCTATGATTTTTTTATTCTCTAGCACTCTATTAAACTTAAAAGAAATGTCATGACATGCATAAAATGATAGACAACTCACAGACCCAGCACCACTGACTTTTTGTGCACACAGAAAAGAAAAGAACATTAAAAGAGAAGAGGTTGTGGCTAGTGTTGTACTTTGTAAGCAGACTGAAAACAGCAACCACAAAGAACAAAATAAACATGAACGAGGAAGACAACTCGATAGAAAATGGATTTGGATTTGGTGTAAAACAGTCAAGGCAGCAAGCTGAAACTGGGGCCAGTACTTTCTGGAAGGCGTCCTCGCGAACATCTCACAGTTGGCTCTGATTACGGTTTCTCAACCTGGTGGTCTTAGCTTCGAAAGCTCCAGCTCAAAGGATAGAGGAAGGCACGTAAGTGAATCTCCATCAAGAGATTCATGTGAAATGTAAGATCTCACCATTATTTTATCAACACATCACTTTCAAATCCTGATCATATGCAAACCGCACAGACCAGAGAAATCAGATTAATGTCTAGTGCAAGAGCTGTCAACCTTTCTGAAGTCTACTGTCTTAAAATTTCATTACGTTACTGTAAATAAGTGCATACGCCTCAGAATTCCAGGTAACTTTCTTATTTGAAAATTACAACTGATCTTAACAAATCAATATTATACTGTACATTAAAGAGGGAAAAGACTCAACAACTATGTAATTGTACACCAAAAGCATTATGGGCTGCAAGCATTGGGGCAAGGAGTATTCATTTCTGGGCTTTCATGCACTGTTTGAATAAGTATTGTATAAAGTGCAAAAATCTATAAATATTATAAACATGCATCACCATTCCAAAACGATCACATAAAGCCTTTGTTAATCCAGTAAGGTTTCACAAAGTTTGGATTTTAACTGATGGCAGAGTGTACACTGCTGCAGTAGGATCCAGACTGAAATGGCACTCATGTGCTGAACACTGTATTTTGTAGTTTCTAGCTAAAAGCCACAACCATGCCACACAAAGATGTGCATATTTATATTTTAAATAGCCGCTCTGCTTGCTGCCAGTGTCTGGCGTAAAAGTCGTTTTCATTAACGTGACAGCGTGTTGGATGAGACACCACTGCGGTCTGGTGTAAAATGAGGGCTTTTAAGAGGGGCTCCAAAGAGGAGTGTAGCCAGACCTTATACAATGGGGTGGCCAGGTTAGACCCAATGATTGGGGTGGAGGTCTAAATTGGGCAAAATTACATATTGTTGCCTGAGTAGGATCCTCATCAGACTTAAAAGGCACACACCTAAGCAAAATGTATTTGTCATCTAGCATTGTAGTCATCGCTAATATTACATTAGGCTACATTTTAGCATTTGCACATTATTATTATCATAACAACAATAAATATAGCTGCAAGAAGCAATTATGGGGACAAGCACCAAAACGGCAAAGAAGTTGATTGAACATACCATTGTGGTGATGTTTTTAGGCTGGTGGTTTAAAACTCATCAACATAATTATTTATAATGTTATAAAATTGCGTTTCATCTCATGATCACTAGATGGCAGTGTTCTGAAACTGTGCAGGTACCGTCAAGTCATAATGGCTATTGTATATACTAAGTTTGGTCTGAATATGCTAAAGCGTTATGGAGCTATAGCCTCACATCCATTTCAGCATGCTCATTGCCAAATCCGTTCGTGTGTTATTAGAGAACAGTTAACTTTGGTTAACTCGGTTAAATGGTCTGAAGATGATCTGATTCAATTTTGGTGAGAATCGGAAGATCAGTCTAGGAGGAGTCTGAAATGGCTGAAACACAAAAGAATCTAAAGAGACTAGTTCATGATTTTAGGACAAACCGTTCA
>CM074956.1:3645626-3662734 GCA_037577455.1 Pangasius macronema
GAACACCTGTGGTTCTTGGCACCTAATAATGTCTCACTGGAATGGCCAGAGGGGCCACGCTTCATGCTAAGCTAGCACAGGCCACCCCTGGCTGCCATTTAACTACTTGCCACAATACAAAAACCCCCTAACACAACATCTACAGTACCTCCAAAAAGTACACACACACACACACACACCATGATTGTTTCTTTTCCTTTTTTCTTGCACTGCAATGTCAAATTTATGTATATTAGATTATATGAGATTTTTTTCTGCTCATTTGAAAGTGACCGTCTACAGAAATAAAATTAAATAATGTATTTAGATATCTAAATTAGTACTTGTGTTTAATTTTTTGAGAGCTCACACTAAATATATTCAACAGGGTACACAACCCTGTCACTACCATGATCAGGCCAGACTGAGTGCTCAGGCAAGAATGACAGTAGACAGAGAAGTGTCCAAGTGTCCAGCCACAACACTGAAGAGGTTACAGAGCTCACTGGCTGAAACAGGAGAACCTGTTCAGACCTCAACAATACCATCAGATCTTCACAGATCCAGCCTCTATGAGACAGTGGCCAGAAAGAAGCCACTTCTGAGAAAGTCCACATTAGAAAAACTGAGAGCTTTGGGGAAAAGATTTTGTGGTCTGACGAGACTAAAGTTGAGTCATTTGGCCTAAAGGCAAAGCATAATGTTTAATACAAACCAAATACAGCACAACAGCCAAGTAACACCATTGCTGTGATGGAGCACATTGGTGATAGCATCATGCTGTAGGGTTGTTTTTCAACAGGAGGAACTGGAAAGCTTCTTGCCATCGCAGGCAAAAATGGATAAAGCTAAATATAAGTAAATTGTTGAGGAGAACCTGTTCCAGTTATACTGCATGTAGGGCGAAAATATATGTTCCAGTAGGACAATGATCCAAACACAGGACAAGAGCTACAATATGGGCTGGCTTTGAAGAAGGTTTGTGTTTTATGAAAGTTATTCTGCAAGCACAGAATGCTGATTATCAGTTTTTGACGCTCTAGTCACAAGCTTGTTAGACACATTTATACTAGCTTGTAATATTGTGTAGTTATGTGCCTCGTGGCAGGGTAGGTTGTTGTTCTGACCCTGCAAACCTATTTGCCTGGCTAATAAAATATTCATAGGAGAAAAGGAATGCCACTTTATGGCTTCCCTTCTGTCTGTGGTCAGCTTCCTGTGGAGACCCCATACAGATCTCTATTCTCAGAGCAAACAAAAGACCCACTGTTCAAATCTGTGTTTGACAAACAGAAGGGTGTGTTGGCCAAAAGCTAATCAGTCCCATTTAGCCAGAGTTACTTGATCTGATTACTGAATGTAACATGACAGTCATATTATCAGCACTGATACTGAATATAGCAGGAGTTGGGCTGACCCAAATAAACGAAGAACTAAGGACCTGCACTGTGTTTGGACATAGTTTAAAAATTATATTTCTGTATTTTTCTGTTGTTTATATGAGGCTGAGCCAAAAGAAAACCTTAAAAGTGCTTCATGAATTGGAATTGAATCAGATTTTTTTTTCCCTAGCAGAATCTGGACACTTATTAGCACTGGTACACTTGCACTGAACAACATGGAGACATTATTTTTTGAAAAGATTATACACTTTTGTATCACCTATTTGCAATAAACAATGCAAAATTTAAAAAAATAAGGTTTTCACTCTACTCACCCTATATATATATATTATATGTTATCATATAATAATTTATTTTATGCATTTTTGCTACTTTTTTGTCATTGTCTATACCTGCCACTTTCTGAACTGAAACTCTATCATAGCAATATAAAACATTTTATAAATAAATAATATATAGATAAATAAATAAATACATATATTTGCACAATCTCTTACTTAAGACTTCATTGATAATAACTGTTTAATTTCATTCAGCTGTATTTCATGCACTGGTGCCTCCCTATAAAAACATCTGGCCACCCCACAGGCCCCCCTGACAATTTCACATTTTTCCGTTGTGATTGCTTTTACATTGGTTATCAAACTCAGCATAAATTCACCCTCAAAAAGAGCTTCAAACTGCAGTAAATGTGCATTTCCCTTCCAGGCTTCATTCCCTCCTGCACCTCTGCTACCTGCTGAACTAACACAAGCAACCACATCACATCTGTACAGCTGACTTTTATTCTCTGTCACTACGATCCAGCTAGCTAACTTGCTTGCTGAAGTTAAGCAATAGGTCACAATTTCTATAGTTTTAGATTTAATGCAACCACAACGTTTTAAATTCAAACCAGATAGTAGCTATCGTAAGGTATTATGTAACTTAGTGTCTCAGCATTTCACACAGTTAATTATCATAAAATTCTGTGTTAATTATGTACAGGTCAATAAAACAAATCCATCTGCAAAGTATCTTGATACATCTGATTTTGGCCAGAAAAAAGGAGTCCTTGTCCTGTTCTGTGTGTAATGGGATAAGTACTGAGTAAAGCGGTCCATTAGCAGTAAGAGCCGCAGCAGGGGAGAGGTTTTAGGATGGAATGTTGCAGTAGGATAAAGACGCCTCCACGAGACCACAGCGTGTTTCCTGTGTTTACCTAATGAAGGTGTCTGAATTAACGTGACAGTGCTTTTCGTTCATAATCTTGACAGTCTGCCGGTTCATTTGAAATGGGATATGGGCACATGGATAAAAATTATGAAAAATATAAATATGAATATTGTTATTTATTCCTAATAAAAATAGACATACTAACAGTTATTATGTTCATAAAAGTAAACACTGCATGTTCTTGTTTGTTTAGGGACACACACTAATATATATTTTTACACACACACATGCACACATTTGATTTCAATATGTTTTGCTTTTGCCAAAGGCATCAAGTCTGACACCAAATCTGGGATTTTTTTTCCTTTTAAAACTNGTGTGTGTGTGTGTGTGTGTGTGTGTGTGTGTGTGTGTGTGTGTGTGTGTGTGTGTGTGTGTGTGTGTGTGAGCAAAAATATATGTTAATACAGGGTGTCCCCAAAGTCTCCATACATAAGGGACATTAACACTTTTTAGCAAAATGTAAAAATATATCCTCTACATGATTGCCATTTCTTTATAAATATACATGGAGTCGTCTCTCCCAACTTTGATAACCAGTGTAGCGACAGTATCATGTGTGATGTTGTGATGTACTTGCCATGTTTTCTGTTAAAGAAAAATCTTTCCTGATCCGGCCATGAGAATGATTTCAATATGTTTTGCTTTTGCCAAAGGCATCAAGTCTGACACCAAATCTGGGATTTTTTTTCCTTTTAAAACTGAAAATAAACAGCAGGTTTTAGAAATCTGATCAATTTTAGCACGATTTGTACTAATTATTTTTCTTGAGGTTTGACGCATGTGTTCAGACGACACACCACTGGATTTAATCTAATACAGATCATCAGGTTTTTCACAAACTTGTGGAGTCTATAAGAACTCAAGTGCACAGGGACTTGCCAAATACTGAGAAATTCTAAATATTCCTAAGATTTCACTTTTCAGTGAAGTTGTTAGGCTGATAATAAAATTTGTAATAAATGACAGACAAAAAAAGTTTGCAGTGTCTAAGTCCTACCTATGAAGTTTCAGTCATAGATCTGTTAACTGACGTGTGGAGTAGCAGTAACTAGAGGAGACTGGATCTACCCTGTTTCTGCTCTCATTAGAGCTTCACCGGTTCCCTGTCGTATATACTGAGTGATTAGTGCAATGACAGCTTGCCCAGTGTGCTAACAATGTTTTTATCTGTTTATGTAGCACCGTATGGACTCGGACTTCCACCAGATGGAGCAAATCATAAAGGAGAAGAAACCACATCCAGGATCTGCTTCATGCTGCAGGATGTTGTGAACCTAAGACAGGTAAATGCTTCCACATTTTCTTCAGTCACTTTGTCACCCCTTGTATTCAGGTTTTAGTTTGGGTTTTTATAGCACCAGTGGGAGGAATATAAAAAACTGTGGGCAGATTTTAGTATTTCATTATGCAAATCGCTTTAAACCTGGGCTACACTGCACAAGTTAAATCTTAACCAAGGAAAGCTCCTCACACATTATATCACTTGGCTCTGATCAAGCTGGAACCTGGAAATGAGCCTCTGTTTTTGAACATTAGGAAGGGCAAATTGGCAATAAAATCAGATTTCATTATGTAATGTACCCATAACATTAAATGCAAGTATGAACAGTTAAAAAAGTGTGATGCGTCGTTTAGTATCAGTTGATACTCAAAGCTCTGATATCAATATAGGATCAAATATATAAAAATGGGTTTGGTGCGTTCCAGCCCCTCCTACAATACATCTCTGTATTGATGTGTGTCACTAATCCTTCACAACTGAATAACTGGGTTCCCAGAGCCCCAAAACCATCAAACATTAAGAGGCCATTAAGACCAACGGCATCCACATCCCGCATCAGCAAGAACACCAAGCTACAAAACAACATGGATGTCTTTACTCTGTTTAGGATAGAAATGACTCATGTTTCAAGTAGAAAATTGTTGTATAGTTTGGGCACTATGACCAAATCCCAGTGAAAAGAATAAACACAACGTCTACAGCAAACTATTTTGAAGACATTCTTCTGCAAATGTTAATACACAGCTACTTTATATTTGACGAAACTAGAAAAAAATAAAAAATGAAATAGTAATTGTGGCATATGCAAAAGTCTGGACACCTTACTGAGACAGTACTTAATAAAACATCCTTTGGCAGATACCACAGCTTGCAAACACTTTCTGCAAACAGCTAGGAATCTTTTTTTATTATTATTTGTGTTTAATGAATTTTCACCCACTCTTCTTTGCATACTGCTTCTAGTACTGAGACATTCAATAACCTAAGACCAGATAGAAATGGGGAGTCTGGAGTTATGAGGCAGCAATGCTAACCTCTCTATGTGCTATCATATGTAAGATAAAGCTATTTAAAATGGTTTATCTGGTCAAGATAAAACATTATTCTACCACAGTGACTTACGCTACAATAGCTAATCCTGCCTCCATATTTCCATCCTGTCATGTTTTACCAATAGACTGTATGTATCGTGACAAATCAAAGGGAAAAAGTGTCTTAGTAAGGTGCTGGTTTAGGTGTTGGCTTAGATTCTCTGGAACTGTATGAGAAGGTTGAACACGCTGGTAGAGAACGCTGTCTAACATGTCACTCCAAAATTTTCCATAGGTGTTCAACTGGGTTGAGATTTGGTGACTATGGAGGCCATAGACCATATGATTTGCATCACTTTCATCCTCATCAAATCATTCAGTGAAAGCTCGTGTCCTGTGGCTGGAAGAGACCACTCCCATAGATAGAAATGTTTCACTTTAGGTGAATAGAATAACTATCTATTAATTTGCAGTAGCTCTTGACCCTAATGGGATACGTGGACCCAAACCATGCCAGCAAGTGGCACTGTTTTTTTCCTTTACTGGCTCCACCAGTCTGTATCTCATATACTGATCAGCCATAACCTTAAAACCACTGACAGGTGAAGTGAATAGCATTGATTATCTCATTACTGTGGCACCTGTCAAGGGGTGGGATATATTAGGCAGCAAGTGAACAGTCAGTTCTCGAAATTCATGTGTTGGAAGCAGTAAAAATGAGAAAGTGTAAGGATCTGAGAAAATTTGACAAGGGCCAAATTGTGATGGCTAGACGACTGGGTCAGAGAATCTCCAAAACGTCAGGGCTTGTGTGGTGTTCCCGGTAAGCAGTGTTTAGTACCTACCCAAAGTGGTCCAAGGAAGGNCAGTGAACTGGCAACAGGGTCATGGATGCCCAAGGCTCATTGATGCATATGGGGAATGGAGGCTAGCCCGCCTGGTCTGATCCTACAGAAGAGCTACTGTAGCACAAATTGCTGAAAAGTTAATGCTGGCTATGACAGAAAGGTGTCAGAACACACAGTGCATCACAGCATTGCTGCGTATGGGGCTACATAGCAACAGACTGGTCAGAGTGCCCATGCTGACCCCTGTCCACCACCGAAGGTACCTACAATGAGCATCGGAATTAGCCCATGGAGCAATGGATGAAGGTGGCCTGGTCTGAATCATGTTTTCTTTTACATTATGTGGATGACCGTGTGCGTGTTCGCTGTTTACCTGGGGAAGAGATGGCACCAGGATTAAAAACATGTGCCTAATATTGTGTACTTCCCCCTTTGCCACCAAAACAGCTCTAGGTGATACCTTCATGGATTGGACTTGTTTGTCCAGTACATCCCATAGATGCTCGATCAGATTGGGATCTGGGGAATTTGGAGGCCAAGTCATCACCTTGAACACTTTGTCATGTTCCTCAAACCATTCAAACAATTTCTGCAGTGTGGCAGGACGCATTATCCTGCTGAAAGAGGCCACTGCCATTAGGGAATACTGTTGCCATGAAGGGGTGTACTTGGTCTGCAACAATGTTTAGGTAGGTGGTACGTGTCAAAGTAACATCCACATGAATGCCAGGAGTTGCCCAAAGGTTCCCAGCAGAACACTGCCTCTGCCGGCTTGCCTTCTTCCCATAGTGCATCCTGTTGCCATCATTACTATAGGACACAAAGCAAATCTTCCATGATGAATGTTAAATGTTAAATGCTGCAGGAAATTATATTCCTGATTGCCAGAATTCATTTAATCATTTGACCTTTTACAGTGCCAGAATACAGTTAATGTTGTTAACATTTTCTGCATACAATGAAACATTTGTTCAGATCACTTATAAAAGCCTTACAAAAGAAACAAGAATGTGAGTTCTGTGAGTTAAAGCTATGTAATTGGCTAAAAATAAGTTCATAATTTTGCTTTCATTTATGAGAATATTTTATGTCTCAACTGTGGACACTAGCCTAAGACACATCATAAAAAATGATGCCATTATTGGCTGCCAGTAATTGTTTTAGTTTCTGTAACAATCATGGGCTTTGCCAAATGTAAATGAGCCAGATATTATAAACTCCAATTTTCAAAATATTGAGTTCTGTATAACACCTTTTCCTTAATTTATCAAGCGAGTAAATCCACTAAAAACCCAAATAAGGTCTTCTAACTGAAATCACCTTAAATGAAGGTACATTTCTTTTCCCATCTACATTTCCTGGCAACAAATCACTCACAGGCATTAGTTTATAGCATACATACCAGACAGACACTACAGAAACTGTTTCTTTAGGTATTCAAAGGTCAGGATGCCCTATGGGTTTTTCTTCGTCAGTCAAAGTGAGCAGTTTCTATAGGTTGAACCTGAGTCAAGGTGATGCTCAACTTGTGCGTTTTATGGCCACATGCTGCCACATGGCATCTCTCTACTCACAATAGCTGAGTGTTTGCTATTGACTTGCTTATGTGAACTTCTGCTCTGATAGGCTAAATGCAATGTGTCCACCTGCAATTTCGTCACACCACACGCTGTTCATTTCAATAGAGAGATCTGTTAAGTTCACACAATGCCACCCAAGTGAGGGCGCGCAGACAGAGGCCATGCGGTGGCACACGATCGCAAACGTAACATACACGTAACAACGACTCTGTAACACTTTTCATTGTACACCGGTTGCATCACATCAGCACGTCAGTTATGTTGCAATTGGAGACAAACAGACATTCCCTCACCAGACTGGAAGTTAGATTAAAGTTACTTACTGACTTACTTACCGTTACAATGCGCTGGCACTGGAGACTCTGTCTATAAATAAAGATCTCGAAAACTTACCATATATATTTCTTTGTTAAATGACATATGTTCTTAATCTATTTATTATTAGATTTAGATTATGTGGTGCCTTTTCCATACAAATCCCTGTGAATGAGCTGCTACTATAGAAAGAATAATGTATTAGAACTTGTCTTAATATAACTATTTTTAACATTTTTTTAAACATTTGAATAACAACAAGAGCTATTGTCAGAGCTGCTGTTATAGAACTTTAATCCACGTCTTCAGATTTGTTAATTCAATAGTGCCGTGGTATAAGATCACACACTCTAACCCTGCATGTCTCTGTTGATTTCTTAATGTTTTTTTTTTTTTTGGTAATAGCATTTTTCCAAGGAAGTTTGCAAAGCTAAAGGGGGAAAGTTTTACATCCAATCAACCAGTTCTGAGATTTTCATTTGTTCCTGTTTGTGCAGGAAAATGTCAGTACGTTTTGTCATATGTTTTGAATAGAATGGTGAATTATTATTAAGCTATGATTTAGTTTTCGTCAACAACATTAACACTGATCTGTACCTGTTGCATCATCACTTTCGTTTCCATTACCATGATGTTATTACGCACTCACATCCTCCTGTCAGTGTGGGAACGTGGGAATGTGGGAAGACATTACATACAATGCCGCTTTTACTCTCACATCCTGGAGCCATTTGTCCTACATGGTTTCCCAACACACCTGAGTATTGGATACCCAGGACTGCAGTCACAATGCTCAAAACGACTGGGAACTAGTGTCAGAGGATCTACAGTGTATTCATTTCACCTTTATCTTAAATATATTCACAATTAAAAAAGGTCTCGTTGGTAGGTTTGGTCACAACTAAAGGTCTACATCCTTACTATCCTAGACTGAAACAGAACTTGCCTGTGTGGTATAAGTGTTACAATAATATTGTCTTTACAACTGCCGGTAGTCAGCGTTTCGGTTCATTTTTCTCCTGCTGGGGAGTTGTGCTCTAGCCACAATATAAATGTGTCATTCGTCGCTTGGCTCGGGAAGGCTCTGAGCAATTCATCAGGACGTGGGGCCCAGAGGGGCTGGCTGAAAAAAACCTCGGAGATCGGAACCTACCTATGTGAAAAACATCCTTAGCCACAACCTTCATAAGACACAAACTGATTTAGTAACAACAAAAGCCTTATGCTAAAATATAACTTTTGGAAAAACATAATTTTAATCTGACCCCATTTTACCAGACATAAAATTTCATATGGGCTCAATGGGTCAATCAGCACAAATATCGCTAAACTAGCACTGTTTAAATAATTAAAGGCAATACACTTCACTGTAGCTTTTTTTTTTTCAATAAAAAACACATGCACATAGAAATCTTTGAATATCAGATGAAACTTATTCAGAGAGAGGGACAACAGAAAAATATCCACATGGAAATTAAACCTAGGACCATATTTCATCCTCAGACAATTTAATTACTGAATCTGACTTTGGGAATCAGACACCAATGTCTGGTAAATCCCCAGGTACCGATAATCAAATATATGAACTGTGGCTTGCTAGTCAACCTGCTGCAGATCAGATTTTACCCACCAAATGCATGGGAATACCAGGAAGCTAGATCACAGCTGGAATATTGCTTTAACAGGCCTTGGATTCAAAGTGCTTCCCTGCTTCTGAATGTGTGTGATTATTTCACATTTATATTAATAGATAGCATTTTCCTGTAATGTCAAAAATTGCTATTTGGCTATATTATAGGAAAGTGTAGCATTTCTACATAATAAACATGTTATATAAAGGGTTCGAATAAACATTTCTTAGAGCTGCATTAACTTACGGGGCTTTCTCTGATTACTGTTGTTCAGGGAAATAAAGTTTGTTTTGCCTTACTCAGTAAAGACCTGAACTGCTAAACTGTGCATTTATATAAAAATACGTATTATTTATTCAATAAGAACAAAATATTATAGTTACTATATATATTTTTTTACATAGTAGCTAATGAGCAGCAGAGAGTAACCACCGTATGTTTGACAGGACTACGAGATTTGTTACATTTCATCGTCGCTCATTTTTGCCTGCTTGCGTTAATGTAATCTTTGTGCCAATTAATTCCAATCTGTGGCTCCTTGCTGCGTTACAGCTCCACAACATCAGGCCTCCCCCAGTGAGGGAAAAGCATTATTATGCTGCAGTGAATCATATTTCAATCCCCTGGTAAATATTTCAGGGTTGATCTTTGGTTTTATGAGGGATGCAGTTAAAATGAATCCCAACCAAACTAATAAAGCCTTGGCTCGCCTGCAAATGTTCAGTTGAGGCCGTCTGGCCTTGGTAATTCGGTGATGAAATGAATAGTAATGCAAGTCTTGAAAATTCATCCTCCAAATTTTTATTTTACTCAATTCATTTTACTCTGAGATATTTACATCTACTAGATGTAAGTTTGCCCGAGCTGGAGTCTTGAACATGTGTTAAAGATTCAGTGTAGTGTATACTATGTAGTATATTTCAATATAAGTATATTTTATACTTCAGATTTTTATTATTTTTTTAATTGCTAAGTATACATGTTGTTTGATCTGTTTGATGCTTTCCATTCATGTCAATCATTTCAGTGTAAAGAACATTATTTATTTTATGGGTCAAAGTCTGTATACTGAGATAAAAAAAAAATTGTATGAAGTAAGCTTATACACTCAGCTTGTTGTTTATAAATCCAGACTTTTGGCAGATTGCAGTTAAAAATCATTTCAACCAACACATGCTTTATTCAATTCGATTCATTTTTATTTGTATAGTGCTTTTTATCTTTTAAGCTGTTAGCATGGATCCATCCCATCCACCATGTCCTGGGGTATTCGTAAAAATAAATAAATAAATAAATAAAAAAGAGCTAAGATTTTCTTGTTAGCAATGTTGGCACCTGGATAAATGACAAAATATATCAGTGTGTCTTATAAATGTAGGTGTGTGTTACGAATGAATGAAAATAAAGAATAAGAGGAGGAATATGTGGGGGAGGGGGAATGAAACAATAATTTATTGCAACTTTTTCTCAACAGGCCAGTAAGTCTGCAGGCAAAGGATGAAAAATGCAACAGAGGTTCTGCTAAATTATACATCACTGATCAAGAAGATTGGACTTCGATCATCATGACAACACAAAACATGACCTGCTCCATCACTTTGGCCCGTGACCACGGTCCGAGATTTATATATTGCTGTAAAGTCGGTTATGAAACCAATAAAAATTAAAACCTCAAAACAACACAGATTTAAATTTTCAACCTGAAATTTCTCAAGAGGTAAAAAAGAGAGAGAGAGAGAGAGAGAGAGAGAGAATAATTAAAACTAAAGGAAGTACATGTACTGTAACCGTTATATCAGACGGATTATAAATTAATAAAAAAAATGTAGGTTGAAGTTCTTTAAACACTCCTATTCATACCAGCCATAAGTCAGTGACTGTCTCCAAGTTCGATCATGGGATAGACGTCATTCACAAAGTTGCTTGAAGTTCATGTTTATTCTGAGATGTAAGAAGAGGACTTTGTTGATCTTTTCTTTTACCATCTACAGCTGAGAGTTCTTCATACAGCGGAAAAGTTTGATTGAGCTGAGAGAAACACTAAATTCCCCAGTGCCAACTGCGGTTTTCTGTTTCTAAAGTATCATAACACAAAGATCATGTAAAGCAAAGCTCACAACACTGACTATCTTACAATCAACTTATAGAAAATTCTCCACAAAACCGGAACGGCCTGTTTTGTTATTAGGAAGATGTCACATGTTTGTATTAAAAGCATCTTGGATTAACTGTACAATTCACTGAGGGAAAAATCGCTAACGACGGTCCTGAACCTACATAGAACAGGCTGATTTTTATTCAGTGAAATGAAAAGGCGTAGTGAGAAAGAATGAGTAGTGCCATTTGGTGTTTTAATGTGGAGTGTCATGGTCTATCTGAATAAATGATGATAGCGAAATGGCTTTCCTCCAAGAGCCACTTGAAGTGATTGATAGCAGCAGGGAAGGAGTGCACTGGCCTAGGAGCAGCCACGCTCCCCTTTAGTGAAAGCACGGATAAACAGACAAGGAACCGGTAACTGGTTTGGCCACTGAAAAGAAGAGGAAGCAAGACCAGATGGTCCTTGAGATGCAACTGTGTCATAACCAAACACAACCCCACATCTGTAGACCACACTACCCTAAGTGCCCGGGCACTCCTGTTTAAAGGCAATGTTTGTTCTGAGGTAAATGGCTCTGACAGTAGTTCCATCTGTAAATCAAATGTAGATTTATATTAACGTGCTCATTATCATTTTCATAGCTATAACTCATTCACAGTGACTCGTATGGTGGATCATCTACATAATCTAAGGCTATTTAAAAATATATTATTTAACAAAGAAAGAAATATAGTTATTGATATGCTAAATGTTCTGTAAGGAGATGTTTATTTAACATTTTATGGAAGGAGTCTCCAGTGTCAGCACTTTATAACAGTTAGTACATTTTTCACCACTGGAGAGGCTTCAGGACAGAATGCTTTGCACTTCGCTGATACTCCGTAACATGATAAACTGTATTTATTTATTTTTTTTTGTCTTGCTAACTTCAAGAGATTGGAAAATAAGCTGATGAGGGAAAAACTGTTTATAGCTGCTATAATGTAAGTGATAACAAGAAGTCATTTGTATTGCAGGTGTTCTGCAACATTAAACGATTTAAAACAGTTAAAACCATGGCATGTCGTTCATCAGTATTTTAAAAACTGTAGTCACTGGGAAGAATAAAACACTTTGAAAATAATCTGGCTACACATGGTATGTATTATTTTCCTATGATAGCATGCTCCGTGCTTTTTTTTTTTAAATCCTTACAAAACTGATCAATCAGTAGTAATGTAGATATATAGTGCATGTAAGAAAGGATTAGGAATTAAGTGGTTTATGAGAAGCAATGGATATTCTAAGTTAGAATCCACATCTGCAATGTAATTTTTCTTTGTTCAGCTGTCTTTTCTTAAAGCAGAACAAAGACGAATGGCCATCTGCAACACATACATCATGTTCTTGTCAACAGAACGCCTTCCTGATGGGATTCAAGCTTTACTTTGAGAAAAGTGTTGTTCATCTTTGTCAATAATGTCTAAAGCTGATTATGACAGAAAAATTGCAGTGAATTACAGCTTTTGTTTTGCAGTGAGTGAAAACATTTTGGAAAAGTGGCTAGTATCTTTAAAAAAAATGGTTGAAAATTGTGGTTGATTTGTGTAGATGCATGTTCTGTGTGGAGAAATGGTGTGCCACAAGGCTGGTGAGAGCACCTCGTTGCTTTTGTTATGGAGACCAAATGTCTAAATCCAGATGATGGATGATCCACTTTTCATTCCCATTGCTGATAGCATGCAGAGCTGGGTCAAAGCTATTCACTGCAGGCAGACTAGAAAAATCTAGTGGGACCAGGACCCTGCAAAGAAAGAAAAACAAAATCCAAAATGTGTTTATTCTCAAATTCAACCTGACTGTAATTGTTTTGTTTTATTTTTAATAAATAGAGGATTGTCATGGCACTATGAAATAAGTTTTACTATGTGGCTCTAGCTATGTTAGTGGCTATGTTGTGTTCTACTCTGCTCTAATTATCACTCCAGTGATAGAGCTGGCTTTTGTAATCAGCCAGATATTTCTGCAACACTCTCATCCAGATCCTGACAAGAACCGGTCAGAGAGTGAGAGGTGAGGGCCAAACACTGATGAAAATTATGTGAGTGACGTGCAGAGATTTTGGCACAGGAAAAGTAGTTAGCAGAAGTTTCATGGCCCTTGGATGTTCATGACAAAATCAACCAAAATGGCCATTTAGTCAGAGCCAGCAAAAAGGAACCCCAATTGCAAAGGAAGTTGGTGAGAGGCCAAAATCCACACTGTCTTTTTCGTTCAGATAAACGCCCTGGGCAAACATAACTGGAGAATTGGGAGAATTTTTATTCCAAGTCCTCATCCATGTGCTAAAAATGAATAACATAATAATTTTACTTGGGATCAAAAACACCTCCTTGGATTACAGGTAAGACAAGTAGATTATGAAGGCACCAGATGAATTTGTAATTTTCAGACAAAAACCAGAGAAGACTGGTTTATGTCAATTTGGCAATAATTTATATTCAACTGTAAATACCAAAAAACAGACCTGTCTTTGTCTATAAATTATTTTTCCAGGATATATAGTATGGAATACTGTACTGGAATAAAGAAGCCAATATTTAGGGCACATTATTGCTAAATTGTAATTCTTTTTGCACCCAATGCCTTATTTTAACCAAACTAAAAGAGGCCAATCCTTGACTTTAACTGTTGAACTGCCTTTAAAAGCTGTTTATGCAAATTTCTACCACAGTGCCCTAGCCTTTTAACATTACTACTGGGGAGCAACCCTTTTGATTCTTGGTCCCTTTAGTATCTACTCCATCAGAAAGCTGCTGTTGACCAAATTAGCCAACAACTGCATTATGAGCTTCAGTAAAAGATCAGATAACTGAGATGGTATATAAATTTGTACAAATGCTTCAGCTGTGAAACCTGAGGAGCCATGTCGCGCAGGCTATGAAATCAACACTCTTATCTTAATAAAATATAATTGTAATTTAGCATCTTGTTTATATATTTGTACTATAAAAACAGAAGGTTATGCATGTAACCATGGTTCTACAGTTGAATGGTGGACCACCAGGGTGGTTTCCTTTGGAACTGGTCTAAGTATTTCCATTGGACACATGGCTGGCTAAGTGGCTCATATGCCAGAGTGGTACAGATTGTTTAGCATCAAGTCTGGGTTCCATTGTGGGATGATAGAGGGGAGAAATAATCCACCTTTAAGAAAGATTTTGACCAGCTCATGCATGCTTATCAGTTGAATCTGTCCCTGTTGTAAAGTCAGTGCTGCCATGTACTTTTAAGGCAGACCCAGAAAGAGTCACTCCTAGACAACTGCAGAAGCTCCAAAACATTTTCACAGTGCAGGATAAGGGGTCAGTGACCTCTTTCACATGACAGTGGAAAACTTTCCACTTGTCTGCATACAACCAGTGCATAGATGGAGCATGCACTCTCACAAGTGTGTGTCGGACTCCTTTTGAAAATGCCACTATGCTGCAGTCTCTCCCAAGGGCTCATGTGTGGTCTGCTGTGCCATAGTGACCCATCTGGTATGGGACAGCAGGCCCAGTCTGATGAGTATAATGCATCAGGGGTTTTCATTGACGGCAACAACAGGCAACAACTGTTGGTCAGCATTCCCAGTTTTACTACTGAGGTGCTGCTGCCAACACCTTTGCCAGAAAGTCTGCATAAGGTGTGTGGCCAATTGCAATTTTACTGGCAGCATATTGTGCAATTGAGACAGCTCTCTCTCTTCCATTATAAGGGCTTATATGGCAAGTGACTCAAACTTCTACGCACAGTTTGTAAAATTACACTTCTCACGATTCAGCTTCGACATGTGAGCTCTGTCTGGCTGATCACCTGCACTATCCGCACAGCAGCCAGTCATCCAGAAAGCGGAGTACTTACAGACCCTGGTATTCCAGGGCTCTAAGGCAACTTGCACACACTTTGTGAACACTTTCGGTAATAAAGCTTACCCAAAGGGAAAGGATGCTATACCTGTACTGTAGTCTTCATATGTGGAAGAGGAGGAACCACCTGTGCTTCGCAGCAATTACAATGTGGAAATACAAATGTGTATCTTATCATTTTATGAAGATATTAATGTCTCTCATATTTAAAATAGGGTGGATTCTACTTCAGAATCTACTGCTTTTTGGGATCAGAAAATATGTTGAAAAGACCAGGTCCAGCTACCAATGAGAGATGGAGAGTTTTTATCAGCCTCCATCAATGCCATTTGAGCCAAAAACTCTATTCTCATCTGTGTTAACAGGCCATGTCATTTACAGCACATTATGGCTCACATAGCATGAAGTGCTATCTATAGAATCTCTCTGCTCATTACATCTTCTGTTGTGGGCATAATCTCCTTAACCATGTTTGTGTCACCATATTAGAGATACAACTTACACTACACTTGTGTATAATTTTTAAGCCAGTGTGTCAGCTCTCATATATAGGTTGAGGTATGCTCTTACCTACCGTGGACGTACACTGTGATTAGAGTGCAAGCAGGCATAGCTTACGTAAAGGGAGATAAGAAGATAATAGTGGAATGAGAGCATTCTAGGACAGAAAGCCTCAAAACAGCCCAGTTTAACATAATACTTTATGGTGATGAACCCCCAGATCTGCACCTTTCCCTAAGAGAAAGGCTATTTAAAAATGTTTCACTATACCAATAGGTTTTCAACATAGACTTGAATATTGAGGACCTAAAAGTAACCTGAAGGCATAATAGGTGTATCATAATAGACCAAAAGGTCACTAATGTAATGTCAGCACTTAACATTGGTATATTAGTGGTATTTTAAAATGAATGCAATTTTGTACTGAAAGTCAGTGTCGTGTAAAAAAAATAGGAATAATATGGCAAAAAAAATTTAGGTTTCTAGTAAGGAATCTGCTTCTGCATTCTGAACTAACAGACACATACATGAGTTTTTGCTTGCATGCTTGCTTGCATAATGTATCAGCATTATAATTTCTTAGCTTAGCAATGTTTTTGAGATTAAAAAAATAGCCTATCCTAATAATATCTACATTAGCTTCAACTGAGAGACTGGAATCAATAATCACACCAAGGGCCATTCAGAGTTACTACGTAATCAGAAAGCTTACTTCTAGCTCCCTGTGGCACTAATAAAAGCATTTGCTGGAATTCACTGAGAGGAAGTTACTCAGCACTTAGTGTCTAATGTCCTTTATACATTCCCTCATACCAAATTTATTAAGCTTGTGTCTGTCATCTGGCTTGGCTGAAACATACAGCTGTATGTCATACCAGTGGAAGCTAATAACGTTTGCAAATAATTGTACCCAAAGGTAGCATATAGAGGGAAAAGAGCACTGGCACTAGAACAGAGACTTGTGGTACAACAAACCAAAATAAATATTGCCACAGGTGTGTGTCCTTTTTAACAACAGAGCTCATCAGTGTGGGGACCAGTGAACAAGCACCACAAAAAGGAAGAGGAAGAAGTGCTTGAAACGTACATTCCTTTTCATTTAAAAAGAAACTTAAATTTACAAACTTAAATTTCTTTTCATACATCCTATAACATGTAATTCCACTGTTTCTAACCAACTTAATTAATAATTACTACTGGGAAAATTGGGCCCCAATTTCAGGCAGTTACATTAGTAATGTGGAAGTCAAACTGGATCATATGTGGTCTTCTCTGTCTAAATCTGTGTCAGTCTCTAAGTGAAGTGAAGTGAAGTGACTTTGTGGCCAA
>CM074956.1:3662769-3679570 GCA_037577455.1 Pangasius macronema
CTGGTCATTCACATGTTGCGATGTCCATACTGTACAGTATATTTGGTTGTTGACAAAAAAATAAAAATGAAAAACGCTGTCAACCTTCAAATTATGTCCCTGTCCACTCTGTAAATGAATATTTATTGAGACTGTTTGTTTCCAAAATCATTCCTCCTGATCTTTCATGTCTTTTACCTCTATCTCCATTGTATCTCCATTTCCCATTGTACAACAGTCGGTATTTTTATTGCTTTTTTTATTCGTGTTGATGTCCAACAGTCCTATTTTAAGCTCATTAGCTGAAGCTCGTCTGGCAGGCATGGCCATTTCACAAAATAAATTACACACACGAAAAATTATGATACATTCCAATACTCTCCTGTCTCTGTGTATTATATTATTGATAGGAAATGGAGTTTTATTAAATTTTTCAGCTGCAGTGCAGAAGTCTGCAGAAAAGCTCTGTAGTATTTGTCCTGGTAAAATCAAAGTTCTTTCCCAACGTACACGTTTAATATTTCACTAATGAATAAGCATTAATGATGAATTTGTGCTTAGTGTTGGGGCTGGTGTGATGGTGTGATGTAGTTTTGCAGAACTCCTGTGTAAGGAGAACGATGTTCGATAAAAATGTGTTTAGAGTATTGTACTAATGGCTTCAGCTATGTTTACTGGGAAAATTGTGCCAGTGCATAACCAAGCGATTCGTGGAAAAACTGTCAAACACAGCAATTACATTTAAGTACAGCAATTACAATATACAACTCTTTTTTTTTAAACATTCTGTATGTGTGTGTGTGCATGAGAGAAAAGAGAGATAGTAGGTCAGTTTAAGATTACTCGACTAAAATATATATCACTTCTACAATCCTTCATTTCTTATTCCCTCTCAGCGTGTGTGTCTGTGTGTGTGTGTGTGTGTGTGTGTGTGTGTGTGTGTGTGTAGTGGTGGAGAACAAATGCCTCCACAAGGATAGGATTATTTGAATGTTTTAACATTGTGGGGACATTTGATACCTGTGAACTAAAAATGTTTTTTGCAGGTTTTATTTCAAGCATTAGGTGTACATCTAGTATTAACCCAATTAATAAAGATAGTTAAAAAATAATAATAATAATTCACGAAATACACTTCTACTTTTTAATATTCAAAATTTTTATTTAGTGATTTGGACCAAAATTAAAAAAAAAAAAAAAAAAAAAAACTGTATGTGTAAGTTCAAGTGAACCAGCAACTAAAAATGTCACAAATATTTCATAAAGTATTAAGTTTAGCAACATCTTATACATATTATGTCCTCATCTGTCACTCTGCCACTGCATCAGGTTTTTTACCCCTACGCCCTCCTTGGGCTCGTGCAGGGGTGAGGAAACAAGTGCATGAGGCACTTCATGTGCGCGAGCCCGTATGAGCCATCCCTCCTGGACTGCAGAAACATCAGCACGCGACTGAGCCGCTTATTAGCCTGCCACCGCCTTCACGCTTTACTGTTTGATCGGCTACTTGTGCTGAAGCTGTCAGCATTCACGTGCATGCATGAAACATGGCGCTTATTTTCCTTTACGCGCTGCAGATTGCTTTGCTCTCTGACTTGGTGGAGGTAAAGCAGGCAGACTCGGTTAAACGGGATGTGGATGCACCGAGGGACATGCTGTCTGTGCACATGTTTGAACTGCACGAAAAACTGAGCAAGGAGCCGCAATCACACCGGGAAGAAAACACAGTCAGGAGCTTCCAGGCACTCCCGGGTAAAGCAGTTTATATCTGTGTGTATGTGTGCATGTACACATTTTCACAAATGCTTTTTATGACTTTTTTTTTAGGTTTTAAAGAAATTCTTCTTCTCATTATGAGTATTATTATTATTATTAGTAGTAGTAGTAGTAGTAGTAGTAGTAGTAATCATAATCAATCATAGTAACATTATTATTAAATTTGATATAGAAATCCAGCTGATTTTTTTTATTTAAATAAAAATAAATCTCATATTTTTACATCCATTAAAAGAAAATAGTGGATATCACAAACAAATGCACATACTATACTTAAACTTATTTATGGCAGATTTTGCTAAGGCTACAAAACAGGATGTATGTTTGCTTGATTGTTGTTTTTTTACTATTCTTTTACTCTTTGAGTTGCAGTCTCTACTCTAAAGCTTCTCAGGCTGTCGTCTGGAGGTTTTTCAAAGTTAAAACATCCCGACTATAGTCTTACAAAACTGTAAAAATCTATGCTACCATGCAGTTTACTTATTCTCAATTCTGTACCCTACGTATTGATTTCTTTGAAATAATCTTTTTTTCAGTGTCCTCCCACAACAAGCTCCTCTTTCATTTCAATCTGACCTCCATGCCTGAGTCAGAGGTGATTCTATCTGCAAGCCTACACTTCCTCAAGCATCATGGCCGGCTGCGGCCCTTGAGCTGCCGACGTTCCAGAGGGCCCTTGTGTCACAGCCAACATCTGCAGCCTACAACCCCAGTAAAGCTAGTTCTTCGAGGGATGTCACGAAACACAACCTTCCCAGCCCATTTGGGTAACATCACATTGTCCCCTCACAAGAAAGGGCACTGGCAGATGTCTGACGTGTCCTCAATTGTCCAGTGGGCTCGTGCTCGAAATGAGCTCTTAATTTCAGTGGAGTTTGACTTTGGAGATAGGCACCATGGGCTGCAGGATCGCTTCACCCCTCACGTTTTGCCTTATATTCTCATTTTTGCCAATGACCTGGCCATAAATGAACCGAACAGCATCGCCGTGAGCTTGCAGAGGTACAGCCCTGTGGGAGAAGAGAGAGGAAACAGACCGTCCTTTGTCGCTCCAAGCTCCAGGATCAAAAGAGAAGTAGAGCACTTACAGAATTATCTTCCCGACATCCAGTATGATGATCAAAAAAACAAGGAACTGTGGTACAACACTTACTTTGCATTAAAGCCCAAAGCCTTGTCCAAGAGTCAAGCTGGGAGACAAGGTCCTGAAATCAGAAATGGGGGAAGTACGACTCAGGAGCTGAGCTTTGATAAAAGGACCATGAAAAAGGCTCGGCGTAAGCAGTGGAGTGAGCCTCGCGTGTGTGCAAGACGTTACCTGAGGGTGGATTTTGCCGATATTGGCTGGAGCGAGTGGATTCTGGCCCCGAAAGCATTCGATGCCTACTACTGTGCGGGAACATGTGGATTTCCCATGCCCAAGGTTAGATCATAACTAAACAGTTAGTAGTGAATAATATTTTTTTTGTCAAATTTGAAAGCATTAGTAGATAATAACTTGTCAAATTTAAAGTGAATAAGTTTAGCCTTTGAGCAGAATTATGGAGGGAATTGATATTGCTGCTCAGTGATATTGTTACACTGTTACTCCCATAAAAATTGATTATGCAGGAAACTCTTGTTAGTGCGTAAACTCGACTATCATCCAGACTCTGACCTTTCCATCTTCATTTTGCCCAATTTTTATATAAAAGCGAACAATTCTCTGACTCTAGCCTCTCTTCTTATCATCTCTAGGTGGTTCATCCCTCTAATCATGCCACCATCCAAAGCATTGTGAGGGCAGTGGGGATTGTTCCTGGAGTTCCTGAGCCTTGCTGCATTCCTGAGAGGATGAGTGAACTGGCTGTGCTGTTTCTCGACACCAGCAGGAACATGGTGCTGAAGCTCTACCCTAACATGTCTGTGGAGAGCTGCGCTTGTCGATAAAGATGATCACCATAGGCATTAACTTTGGTACACGAGACTATGGACAAACCTTCACAAGACTTCCTCAAGGCTTTGGGAAGGCAAGATATGTATTAGCTGATCAGATGTAACCATATCAGACACACAGTTCAGTGTCAGATTTTTTTTAATGTCTACATCTAAGACATCAGCAACTCAAAACAACTAGAACAATGCTGTGTGAATTTACAGAACGGTTTTATTGGTTTTGTATACAGTTACTTAGTGTAATATGACAAATTATACAGAGTATACCTTAAAGTCGCAGTAGAAATCTTCTGAAATTACGAGTTCAAAATAATATTTTCCTAATTTAACAGCATTTTAACATATTTAAACAATCGCTGAATTATCTTTTAAATAATTTGTATAAAGTAACATTATAACTCCCCTAACCCTGTTATTTTCGTAAGGAAAAGAAATGGAACAGTATTAAACCAAAAATGTAATTAATGAAACATTTTATTTAAAAAAAATGCTTATTTGGTTCAAAACATAGCTGGGTAAACTCATTATACATGGATAAATAACTGATACACACATTAATCTCTGTGAGATCTGCTTTATAACAATAAATGCCTTCAGACAAGAGAAATCGTGTAGGCTGGAGTGGTGAAATACTGCTGCCACCTAGTGCCGTTTCAGTCAGAACTCGCAGCACAAAAGACCAACAAACTGCTTTAATGCAGCTTCTTTCAGAGGCGTCATGCATTCATTTTGCTTTGTCTCTCAAATATATAAATATGAACAATATATTATTATACATTAATTACTTAATTAATTAATTAATTCGATAGTCAGTCTCAGTAGAGACTTTTCACCATTTGAGATAATAAAACAAATTAGTATTTCATTACACAATTAACTAATAAATTAATTTACTACTTACTGAATTTGGATCCAGTACAGCTCTCTCTCTCTCTCTCGCTTTCTCGCTCTATGTGTGTGTGTGTGTGTGTGTGTGTGTGTGTGTTTGTGTGTGTGCTTTAACAGTAAGTTAAAAACAAGTTAACAGTAACTAACGAACATTGGAATGTGGAACAAAGCAATAAAAACAAACCAAAACATTGCAAACAGAATGGTGGACATTAGAGACATCCCATAAATAATGACAAAACTTTGAAAAGATATGTTGGGGTGTATCTAAACACTTACTACAGAGTAAAGAATGTGTAAACTGTACTTAGTCCAAAACAAATAGTGTGAGAAAGGACAGGATTCAGCAGCAAATATAGTAGAGTTAAGAGTTGAGTTCTTTAACGGCTGATGGAAAGAACACTGTTCCGTCAGGTGTGTGTTTGTGTGTGTGTGTGTGTGTGTGTGTGTGTGTGTGTGTGTGTGTGTGTGTTGGGTGTCTGTTTTGAAATCCCAATCCACGGTGATCCTGACCAGAATACAGCATTTACTGAAGATAAATGAATGAACACATGAAACGGGTCACACGGCGCCATACATACAACACAAATTTATATTAATAAACGCTGCCTTTCTTTTTCCTGCAACTTGTATTTGTGGGTCTGGCAGGATCCCAGTGCGGCTGCACACCTCTCGTCTCCAGAGGGAAGGAGCTGAAACCTGACGTATTGTATGTATGCAGGGTGGGAGGGGTCACAAGATATTGTTGTATCCCAATTTCTTCATAAACTGAATCCATTTATTCAAATCCATGTATTTATTCTATTCATTCAATCAAATGTATGCCAGTGCAGATCTGGATCCTCCTGGGTTCTACAAAAAGGCAATGTTTATCAGTTTCTAATTTATCTGTGCTTGTTGCCTATTCATGGACTTTCCTTATTTTCACTAGGGCATTCCTTTAAACAGAGACCCCATCCTCACAATCTAATTATGTGATTGAGAGACAAACCATAAATTGGTGTGACAGAACACAGGCCAATGTCCTTAATCCCATTAACCCAACAACTGTCCGAAACCATGAAGTCAGACTGTGGAGATTTTGTATAGTACAATGGATTCAGACCACTTATTGATATTTACATTTGAGTAAATGTAAATGTTTTTTTGTCATATATGAAGTTTCAGCCACTTGAATGTATCATACAATCAAATATAGAGAGGCCATCAAAGCAAGAATCCAAACACTCAAATCCTATAACTGACCCTGGAGGGGATCAACATTCTTGTGTATCCTTGCATCGCAAGAATCTCACTCATTAGCCCCCTAATGTCCGTCAGATGTTTACAAAACCTTCATTAACCACAAGCCCCAAATGATAACAAACCTCAGAACACAACATCAGTTGTCCAGATAAGAACGGCCAAGCTGCTGCTTTGGTCGTCAAAAGCATGCGCTGTTTAATGTACGAGTATGAGACTGAACTCGCGACTGAGGGCTTTTGTACTGGGACTCCCAATTTCAACATTTCTTCCTCAAAAGAAAGCCAGATGTAAAACATAGAGCTAGAGAACAATGCAGGGATTTCAATATTTATTGTTTCACCTATGCCTCAGTTTGGTTTGTCTCTGTGAGGGAAAATCAATAACTCAAGTCACTCAGCAAGAAGACAAGAAGGTTGCTCAGAGACTGGAGGATGACCTAGAGGAGCAAGACAACTTGGGAGGCTTTTTTGAACCTATGAAAGAAGACTTTCTAAAGATGCTGAACTTGTCAGGGGCTCCAGTGGAACGGAGGAAGGTTCAGCCTTCTCCATTTATGATGGAGCTCTACAACAAATATGCTTCGGATATGTCCTCGGTTCCACGTTCTGATGTCATTCGTAGCTTTGTCATACAGGGTAAGGTCAATTCAGTAACATGTTAACTATACACAACTACGTTCATGTATTAATGAGCTAAAATAAGGTACTTTGAGATAAATCACTTAGGTTAATCTCTGTGCTTTGGCTTGTTAACTCATTAATCCAGTTTCACAGTATACCTCATATGTTAGGGCCCCCTAATCCCAGTCCTGTTATTCTGTTAGGCACATTGTCTGTTTTTTTTTCTTCTCTATAACACCTGACTTGAGCTCATGATGACCTTGTGATGGTTTCAATAATAAGATCTGACAAAATACAAATTGCAAACCACTACCATACCTGGCATGGCATGTCCTCGTCAGTTCGTTATAATTAGAATTCTGTGTCTAATTAGAAGTTTCTTGCTTAAATAGAATTAACTGCTATTAAATACAAAACTGACTCAGTTTATTTCTTTTGCAGAGGTGACCCAGTCAAGTATCACTGAGAATAAATCTTCACACAGGCTACTATTCAATGTTTCAATCCCTAGCTATGAAGAAGTCACTGTGGTCCAGCTTCGACTCTTCATGCTGTGGCACAGAGATCAATCAGCCTGTGATGACGGTTTTACTTCCATTAGCATTTATAAAGTAGTACACATGAAAGACCAAGAAATATTGCACCTTCTGGACAGCAAGGACATCAGTGACACAGAACACGCATGGGAGGCTTTTGATGTAACAAGTGCCCTCCAGAGTTGGCTTCAGTCGAAGCATGGAACAGGTGAACTGGAGGTTGAAGTGCAAAGTCAGGGCTGTGGGTCATTCCAAGACGGAGGCTACAAGATCAGTCTGAATTTGGAGGACAACACCTCGCCTGTTTTAATCGTCTTTTCAAATGACCTTGAGAACAGGAAGAGAAAAGCCAAAACTGAGGTACAAGAGATGATAACTCATGAAGAAGAGAAGTTTTTATTGAGCATAGATCCCTTAGAAGATTATAGCAGTGATGAGAACCCGAATCAGCATCGTAGAAGAAAGAGAAACGCACGTAAGAACTACTGCCGGAGAACCTCGCTCAAAGTGAATTTCAAGGATATTGGATGGGACAAGTGGATTGTTGCGCCCCCTGAGTATGACGCCTACGAGTGTAAAGGTGTGTGCAATTTTCCTCTTACAGATGATGTAACACCTTCCAAACATGCCATCATTCAAACTCTAGTGAATCTGAGCAACCCAAAAAAAGCCAACAAAGCATGTTGTGTTCCAACAAAGCTGGACCCCTTAACTGTCATGTACCAAGAGAATGGCATTATCACTGTAAGGCACCTTTATGAGGAGATGAAAGTGGCAAAATGTGGCTGTAGGTAGTGAGAAAAAGCTCGGTGCATAATCATGCTGCTCATGTATTAGGCTTCATAACGTCAAACTAGTACATTACCTGTATGCTTGTAAAAATGTTTCAAAAATTATATTTAATGGCGGGTTTAAATTAAATATCATTCATTCATTCATGTATAGTAAACTGCTCCTGGCAATAACATTAAAATAATTAAATAATAATTTATAAATAATTAATTAATAGTGTTATATTTATATATTTAACACTGGCCTCAAATGCCGTTCCATAGTTTTCTTTTTTTTTTTTTTGTGCATTTTTGTAATGAAATTAAAAATACAATTACATTTCAGTATGGCATATTATGGTTACATCAGTTGGTCAGACAGTGTGCTGGACGTAATACTGCTCCTCGCACGCGCTGCTATCATTCATTCATCTTCAGTGAGCTGTTCATGCTGGTCAGGGTCATGATGGATCCAGAGCCTGTCCTGGGATACACCCTGGAAGTGGAACACCAGTCCACCATGCACACACATTCACACACACATTCATACCTACCATGCTTTTGAGAGGTGGGAGGAAACGGAAGAACCTGGAGGAAGTCCACACGAACACAGGGGGATCATGTGAAACAGTATGTTTAGAAAAGCAGTAACCTGGGCTTAGGATTGAACCGGAGACCCTGTGAGGCTGCAACGGTACGGTGCAGCCATGCCACCTTAAATTAATCATCCACAACATAAAGGTATCTTTATTTAGCGTTTTTTTTTTCATTAAGCTCCTTGAATACTTGTTTCTAAAACAAAGAATGCTATAAATGATTAGTGTATATTTAAATGTATATTTAAAACATGAATACAAAGTTTAAGAAACATAAGAATATAAAATACTATACTACTATAGTATGAAATGATACAGTCACTTTATGTGGTAGGAAAAGTATTGGCGTGTATTTATTTTATTCTGTCTGCAGTTTTCAGCTAAAAGAGTTTGTGTCTAGAACGTGCACTCTTTATGAAAGTATTTAGGCCTTACACTTAACACTTTTGCTCCCTGGATTATATGTAGCTAGTGCCCTCTGCTGAATACTTTGGGTTTTTCCACACAAACTAAGAGGTGCTGTGTGTGTACTGTCCTGAATTAACGCTGCCTCTGAGATGCAGGTATTGGTCTCATATATGATTCTGATGTGTTTTCAATGTATGTATGTATGTATGAATAATAAATATATTTAATCAAACATCTGTCCTGGCATTCTTTTCAGGTTCTTCTCAGGTTCACTTTCCCAAACTTGTACAGCTACTTCATTTTAACGCATGCATCATTTTCTATGCTATTTATATGCTGAATTGCTTTGGTGGTATTTGACGATGTTAAATATCATATTATGCTGTCTATAAAAATTATTCTTTACACAGAATACACTGTAAATATATCAGTGTAATAAATGCTTAGTGTATGAAAATTCAAAACAACAGAAAGACAGACAATATTCTGTTATTAATAGAATTTGGGAAGAGAAGGTGAATTTGGGTGTCATGTACACCTTTTTGTTTCTCTGTTGGTTCCTCTTAGCAGCTATTCCCTCTCTGTTCCCACGCATCTGTATATAGGTCAAAGCTCCTGAAGTCTTAAGGTGAGACTCTCACTTTCCATTGGCTGTGGGGAATCAGCAGACAGCATGCATAAGAGAAGGGGTATTAAAAGATCAGACGGGATTAAGAGTACAATTCACCAATTAACATTCTGCAAAGGGGTATTACATAATTTTGTATTGTTAAAATGACAAAGGCCTCTCAGTTCATGGCTAAATCTTCCACAGTGTTATGAAAAAAGCAGCTGGCGTTGATAAATCTAAGCAATGCTAAGCCATTTTATTTCATTTATTAATGTTTTGCTAAATGCATTTTAGTTGTAAGGAATAGAGTGATACAAAGTCATTAATCGAACAAAAATCATACTACAGGTTTGCGTCATAAGCATTGCATGTGTTAAACTGCAATGTGACTACAGCTGTTCCTTTGGGTCTGGTAAGAACGCACTGTACAACGACGTTAGCAAACTCAGATCTGGCTTTATATTTCCAAATCCTGTCCTGCTTTTGTACCGGCCTATTGAAACTGTTCACATACATCATATAGTGTTTATTCCACTGTTCCCTAAAGCATATACTTAACCAAAGGGGGAAAATACTTGAGTAATTGTACTTTGTTATTTGACTTGGTATTTATACTTTACTTGAGTATTATTGAAATTAAACATGTTTACTTAAAAAAACAAAAAAAACTTGCTTTTTACCCCTTACATTTTTATTTAGATCTTCAAAGTACTTGTTACAAATCTTAAAAGTCTCTTTTTCTCTCATCCAGCCAATGACTGTATGCTACACATCAGTTGAATGGGTTCAGCATCCAGTCATTTCAATTTAGCATCCAATCAAGTTCATCAGTGTAGGAAAAAAAGTATCAGGAATTGTGCTAATTCATCATCTGCAGTGAGCTTCTCATTCTACACAATGTAGTTGATGCTATAGGTATCTGTGTGCAGCTGAAGATGGTTAAGCCACCAGGCTTCAGTGTGGAACTTGAGGATGAGCGCCCCTGGCTCTGCCCTACCTAAAATGATCTAATATCCTGGATTCAGTGAAAACTCATATAAAATGATGCATCTCCTTAGCCTTCCTAGACGGCATGAACTGCAGGTTAGACTGGCATCGATTCTCGCGGCTATCATAACTTACCAAGGAGCAAGTCAAATTTTAGCTAATGGTAAATATTGCAAAGTTACCGAGATTGAATTATGCTTTCGGGCAAAAACGTGTAGTTGCTGTAAACCAAAAATCACAAATCAACAGTTTAAGATAAGTAATAAAAGTTACTTTTCACATGAAAACGTGGCATTAGCTTAATTTCATCAGTTAAGAGTATTTATTTTTAAATACCCGAGTACATTTAGTGGTTTCTTACTTTCACTTGAGTACATTTTTGGCTAGATAGTTACACTATTAACTGAGTAAATGTTTGACACATTTTCTATACTTTCTCTTAAGTATGATTTGTCAGTACTTTGTCCACCCCGTTTTTAGTATTTGAATTTCAGTTTAGAGCTAATCGAATGAAAAAACACGTAGATAATGAAGATCAGCAGTCTATTTGCAATTTGCATTTATTTTACCAATTAAGCATTTAANATTTAACACATAGACTATATAGAGCATAGATCACTCAAAAGACCCAAACTTTATTTACCGAAACACTTGCACGTACAGCCACTGCTGTATTTTCTGTTAGCCTATGAGGATGTCTCATCAAACAATGAACTGAAACCAATGAACAAAAGTTCTTGACAATAAATTAGTCAGCTACTGCAAATACATTCACCATCTGTTACAGTTAACCCAAAAGAAGCCGTTTTAAACAGTCCTTGAAGAGCCATTGTCTGGGTGGGAGATATGTTTTGCCAGATTCTTATGTATTATCAAAGATATTTTAACAATAAAATTAATAATCTAATATAATGAATCAATCAAACAGCTCCTCTGGCTGACATCCAAAAGATGGTACCAAATATCCTGGAAATTTTCAGATACTTTCATTTATTCAGAGACAAGATCTCATTTGACTGAAACTTACTAACTACTGAACCAATAAACTTTTTCATGGTCATTTCTGAAATGGGTTTAGCAGCCAGACAGTTGCAGACTCTCTTTCCAGTGGAACATACCAAATTGCAGACAGCATCTGTAATTCCCCCATTCCCAACCAGAAGAGTGGAATGTGTCTGGAGTTGAGACACATGTTTATTCTGGTGATGACTGAATGTTACCCCAAAAATAACTGCTGCAAAATGCCAGAGACTACAGAAAAGGAAGCGCTTTAGAAGTTTGTTTTTCCTTCAGGCATGTTAATTGTATTAGGTTGCATACGTCCACAGTAGTACAGTACATGCATGTTTGTTACAAATGCTTCAAAATATATTTGATGGAGGGTTAAATTAAAGATGAATTATCCACCATAAATGCATGTATCCTTATATCTTTATTTATCTATGTTTTTATTTTATTAGGATCTTGTTTATTATGGGGGGAAATGGGACTTTATTTTCAATGATGTTTTAATGCTTAAAAAACGACAGCAAGCATTTTTGGATTTCAGTAAAATGTCTTCCAATTTTATTTTTAATCCTGAAGCATTTTATGTGATTGAGAATGAGATGCTAATGCCACTATCCATTTCTGAAGTGCTTTTTGTGTGCTTAAAGTAATGTATAAATTATATGCCTCTTACATGACACGATAGGAATAGATTTACCAGACTAGATTTTGTGTATGTTTTAATTGTTGTTGCTTTCAATAAATTGCCACATTCAGCTTTATAGCAAACAACTATTGCTATAGATGTTTTGGGTCATGTGCTACATAATAAGCATATATTATTAGTTTGTTATTGCCTTACTGATGCAACTGGGGTAATGAGATTAAAGTTTCATTGCAAGGAAAAGCCTCTTATGTGTGTGCTAACAAAAACCTGACTGTGAAAATAATCTCATTTAACAAACCTCTCTGCAGGAAGAAAATTCACCAGACCTGACATCGCTGTAGTCCCTGAGCACAGAAACCAGACAACATGGCTCATGGTTTAGTGCTGTTAGCAACACTGCTAGCCTTTAGCAACGATGTCCACTGTGATTTTTCGTCTACGCTTATTACAGATTTGGCGAAAGTGCTTATGGACAACTACTGCTCTCCAGAAAAACTTTCTGGTATGGAAGAAGTAATAGGTATTGCCACCAGCAACACGGAGATCCTCAGCATCCAAGATCCCAGTATACTTGCCAGTATGCTGACAGATGGGGTTAGGAGTACAATTGGTGATCCTAGAGTAATGGTCACTTATGATCCAGATTATGTTCCGGCAGCACCTCCAGGAATACATGACATCCCACCAGAGCAACTGGCTGCTGTGGTCAAGGGCACAGTAAATGTAGATGTCCTCGAAAATGACATTGCCTACCTGAAGATTCAGCACATTATTGGGGAAGAGATTGCTCAGAAGATCGGGCCACTTCTGTTGCAGCATGTTTGGGACAAAGTTCTCCCCACCTCAGCCATGATCCTGGACCTTCGTTATGCTGTGAGTGGTGAACTGTCTGGTATCCCTTACATTGTCTCCTATTACACTGATGCTGAGCCTCTTATCCATATTGACTCTGTGTATGATCGTCCTTCAAACAGCACCACTGAGCTCTGGTCCATGCCCACCTTATTGGGAAAAAGGTATGGAACCTCCAAGCCCCTGATCATTCTAACAAGTAAGAACACTGTTGGCATTGCAGAGGATGTTGCTTACTGTCTGAAAAACCTCAAACGAGCTACCATTGTTGGAGAAAATACAGCTGGAGGATCAGTGAAAATTGACAAGATTAAACTTGGTAATACTGATTTCTATGTTTCTGTACCCGTGGCTAAATCCACCAATCCCATCACTGGCAAAAGCTGGGAAGTCAAAGGAGTAGCACCAGATGTTGAGGTCAATGCAGAAGATGCCATCGATGCTGCAGTTGCAATCATTAAGCTTCGTGCTGAAATACCTGCAACTGTCAAGTCTGCAGCCTCTTTGATTGCAGAAAACTATGCTTTTGACAGCATTGCAGTTAATGTAGCAGAAAGGTTAGAGGCTCTAGTGGCCAATGGGGAATACATCATGATTACCTCAAACGATGAACTGAAAGCAAAGCTCTCAGCTGATCTCTTAAAACTGTCAGGGGACAAGTGCCTGAAAATTACAGACAACATTCCTACGCTGCCTCCAGTGGTAAGACGTGGTATAGTGGATTTTTGCTTTTTAATTTCACCCTCTAGTGTTCATAATTAACAGATAATATTTCTATATGTGGATTTTTAATTTGCATAACTGTCTAAAAAATCATTTCTTTTCTGTCTACAGAGCCCTCCACCAGAAATGTTTGTTGCACTTGTTAAAGATTCTTTTCACACCGATGTGTTTGAGAACAACATCGGTTACATGCGCTTTGACATGTTCGGAGACTTTCCACAAGTCGCTGCGGTTGCTCAGATCATTGTGGAGCACGTTTGGGACAAAGTAGTGGATACAGATGCTATGATCATTGACCTCAGGTAAACCGTCATTTCTAGTTAGATATAGATTACACCACAGATGTGTAGTGTAGAACTTGGTTTACGCTGTGCTACACTTAATTTTCTTACTGTACTGTAATTTTAAATGATGCTTATTTATTTAGAGCTGCACTCAGGGTTGGCAACTTAACTTCAACAGTTACGTCAATATTTATGCAGGAAAAGTTCTTAAGTAATACTTAAGTAATCTTCAGAGCTCCCCATTAAAGGTATGCAAACTACCTGTGTGTACTTCACACCTCTGAGGTTGCTAAATTCTTCTTGTATCTTCTAATATATCTTCTTATATATATATCGGAGAAGATAGTAAGCATCTTAACGCTTATAGGTCACTTTATGTAGGTGTTGTTCATAGTTTTACCCCAAAAAAATGTGCCTTGAGATAAGCAATGTCTTCAGTTTAGTTCCTCCAAAGTGTTTTTGCAAATTTCAAAGGGACAGATACTGTTATATTTGTGTATTTAACATTGGCCTTGAATGGCATTCCATATTTTTGGAGTGTGTGTAAATATATAGCCCAATACATAAATTTCAGAGTGATATATTGTGGTTACATCAAACTGTCAGACAATGACACTGTACTTAATACTGCTCCTTGCTGAAGCCAATATTACTCAAAAAAACCTTAAGTGCGTGGTCAGAATCATGTGTAACTGAGACACACCACAAATCCAAATCGCAACTCCCATGCTACTGTCTGAATAGTCCATAGTTAAGTCTGAGGTCTGAATATCCATTTCAGTTTTTAAATCCTCACTGCATGCACTTAACACTACTCTGAATACATCCCTTATACATGTATTAACCTTATTCATGTTCATTCTTCAGAGACATTTATCATAACTCAAACTGTTTTTAAGGAACAATATTGGAGGGTCCACAAAACCGATTGCAGGCCTCTGCTCTTACTTCTTTGATGATGACATGCAGATTGTGTTGGACAAACTATATGACAGATCCTCTGGCACCACAGAAGTACTTGTCACCCTTCCAGAGTTGACAGGTTGGGCATATCTCATATTCCTTTTAATTGCCATTCATATTTTCTAATGTGTTGTGATATGAAGTTTATAAACCCTTCAGTAACTGATCATACATGCCATTTTCTCAGGTAGAAGATATGGCTCCAAGAAAGGCCTGCTGATCCTGACCAGTGGCGTGACAGCTGGTGCAGCAGAGGAATTTGTTTATATCATGAAGAAGTTTGGGCGTGCCATGATTGTAGGTGAGCCAACCCATGGCTCGTGCCAGCCGCCAAAAACTTTCCAAGTAAGCGACAGTGATGTTTTTCTGTCAATTCCTGTCACCCACTCAGACACTACCCAGGGTCCTGCCTGGGAGGGAGCCGGAATTGCCCCTCATGTTGCAGTGTCTGCCAGTGAAGCCCTGGATGTAGCCAAGGGTATACTTAACAAGCACTTTTTAGGCCAGAAATAAGTTTCCAAATCTGGACATGTTGGGACAGCCAAATGATCTAGAAGAGGAAAGTTAGAAGTAAGGAGGCCATTGTACTTGTGCTAGATTTCTGAAGAAAACTAGGAAACTCATGTCCTCCCCTAAATCTTCTCTAGTCTCTTAGACCTTTCTTTCATCCCATTCTAATTAGAGAACAGTGGCATACACTGAAACACAAATAATTTTTTTAAATGATTTGAACTAATACTTAAATTTAATATTTCATACATGTTGAACCATATTTTACTGTATGTTCATTTTAAAGTCCTGTTCATGGAAATGGAAATGTTGTTTTACACTGTAACTCCAACATGCTAATCTGATGCCTCATAAAAATTGTATTAAATGGAAATTTATAGTCTGTGAATTTTTCCACGTCTGAAAAGCGCTTTCTAGTCATGTCTTATTTTTATTTGTAGACGCTGAACTGTATCGAAATTATTACAATGGAGAAAACATACTAGTTCACAGAATGCTCAAACAAATGGTGAAAACAGCAAAAAAATAAATAAATAAATAAATTTTCAGACCTCATAATCTTACCTTTCTGTGAAATATCAATCCGTCCAGAAGATGGCATTACACCACTTATACTCAATAGTCAGAAACGTATCATACATTGAGAGTGAGTAGAACGCCATGTGATGTCAGAAGAGTTTAACACAACAGGGAAAAGAATCTCATTTATTTATGTAAGTAGTGGTGTTTCTGCATAAAAATTCAAGTTCTTAGAAGAAAAATGTTCTGAATAGGAATCTGTAATGGAATTGTAATGGAGTGTTTTTTTTAAGCTAAGTCACACAAAGGAAAGGCCCTGCTGTTTGAAATTAAGTGGGCCAAGATATGAAGTCATTTTAGAGCCAGCAGCTGCTGGGGGTTATGAGTTTAGAGCCAGGAAAGTCTAAGAACATTGGAATGTTTAGGGGACATAACATTGTGGTAGGTACAGGGCTGTTATTAAACTGTTGCTGAGGGTCCCAAAGGTTCATATTCTTACAGGGCCCCCTGGTGGCTGGGCACTTATGGATACCTTTAAAGAACTAAGCAGCTAATTAAGATTAGAGAGGAATATAAAGTGAAAGCATTAGGATTAGTCATGGGTGTGCTTTGTTGCTAACAGAATGCCCTGTGTACAAGATAGATATGTGCTACAACAATACATTGGTTACAGAGTGGGTGGGTGGCTAATTAACCTGAGGACTGACATTGATACTCATGACTGAGATGACATTGGTGTACAGATGCACTGGAAAACTGAAGGCCAAGTCAGTAACAAGGGTGAAGGACATTGAAAACTATCGACTTGGCCTGCCCAGTACCTATATATATATATATATATATATATATATATATATATATATATATATATACATATATACACAAACATATATACAGTATATATAGGGCATTCAGAAAGTATTCATTCCATCTGGCCATTCTGCCA
>CM074956.1:3680683-3694054 GCA_037577455.1 Pangasius macronema
GAACCCTCTGGGTTAGGAATGGGATGTCACTTTAGTTCATATGTGAGTCAAGGCAGGTGACCGAATTCTTTTGGTAATATAGTGTTTATATATATATATATATATATAAATTTAAGAAAGTGTATACAACACAAAGTAATATCTTGCAAGTTTACTCAACCTTGTGTACAACACCAGATTAACACTGAAAAACCAAACACTTAATGGGTATCATTACACACAAGGATGAAATTATTGATAGCAAAGATGAGAAAATACATCCTAGAATGCACAGTGAGGCATCTTGGGTGATGTTTCCTTAGGCTATCAATTGTTTTGAGTCTTTCAACATCATACTAAGATGACCCAGCTAGGGCTGATCAGACCACAACATGCAGCATATGATCTCCCCTCCTGAACCAAAGCCATCTAAAGGCTAATGATTTTTGGCATGCTTCTTGTCATTCACCTCCTCAATGTGGTGTTCCCAGGGCACTGTCAGCTCTATCATTGCCAGTTGTTTTGAGGATCAACATAACAGGCTGCAGAGATGTTAGTGTAATATTAGGAGGGAACTTGAGCTGCTTGCCAAGGTCAACTCTCAGTTTCAAATCTGATGCCTTGTTGAGTAGGCCTGCCAGCGTTCTGGGCAGAGGCTGAGGCAGTTGTCTGGATCTCACAAAGGTGATCTTCTTGCTGGGAGGGCAGTGGTGCTTGCTGGTGTTGATGGCAGTAGAGGTGCTTTCTGCAACTGCCTTCAGCACCTGGTCATGGCACCAGTGGTAGCAACCCTCTCCCAGGGTCTTCCAGTAGCTGTTTAGAATGTGTTCTAGAGAGCTGTTTCCATTACAGAGTGGCTATGTTGGTGACACATTCTTGCACCAAATGTGGAGATGTGATGGACTTGACAGGACATTGTAGATGGCCTAGATCAAGAACTTTGTGTGTTGGGGTCTAACTGCCAGATGTCTGTCTAGGTGATCTTCCATTCTAGGATGCTCTCCCATCTTGTCCAGGCTCCCTGCAGCCATAATCCTGCTGTCTTGCAGCCTTCTGCTTCCTCCCCACCTGCTTGCACCTCTTCCTGAACTGGCCTCTGTCTGTCCTTGCCCAGGGTCTTGTCATATTGGGTTGTGGGGGAGCTACCTAGCCCTGCTCGTCTCCTATTATTGTCATGTTTCTCAGCAATGCCTTAGTCACACCTCTGCCAATTCCAACTCCTTCTGAAGTAAAGTGACATGTAGCCAAGTATGCTGACCCCTTCCACTTCCTGCCTGCCTGAATCTCTGTGCCTGAAATGGAGACCTTAGTGTCTCTGGAGTCCTTGTAAAGCAGTGGTTCCCTGGTACTTTGTTGCTCCTCCCATAAAAAAGAGCTGCACTGCGCAGGCTGCATTACAGACCCAGCCAGCTGCAGCGAAAGCTGCATCCTCCTCTCCAAAGCTTCACCCATTGTCATAGGTACCTCATGGACCAAAAGTGGGCAGAGGATTTGAGGGAGGATCCCATATTGGAAAAGCCTTGACCCTGCCAGGTAAACCTGACTTGTCCACACTGGTGAGCCATTACTCAAGCTCCCTAATGGTAGACTGGATGGGAGATTCATCTCTGGAACAGTTTTGGATTTCCTATGCTGAGAAAGACTTAAACTGTGCTTAAAATTTGGCCAAAATAAGGCAACTCAGTGGGCAGCTGCCTAACAATTGGGACAGTGCTCATTTCAGGGGTGAGCAATTGCTGCCCAAAATGCTGCTTACATAGGAAGCTACAATTAGAACTCATGCGTTGTCTATTGAACGGTTCGTTTTTATTATCTGTAGGCTATATGCATCTTATTCTTTTAGAGGTGGCTTGTACACAGCCAGTACTAAAACTAAAGCTGTGGTTCATCTTAAATCACTACTGAAATGTGTGAATGTGCTCCAGTATAGTCTACTTTATTATTCTAATATGTAGCCTAATACTAGAAATTGAAGCCACCCTTGATATATACATGGATAATCACTCATTGCCTGAGATATGATGTCTCTCTACTGAGTTTTCTACTGACAAAACAGTGATAATTATTGTAAATGGATATGCCAGTTTTGCCATTCTTTTGATTTCTGAAGAAAAAGAGCCAGGGTGTAAGGGGATAAAGCAGAAATATTTTGTTTAAAATACTGACTAAAATGTGAGCAGGTACAGTGTTTATTACAGTGTATGACAGCTACACCTTCCTGATATAAGAACAGTTAATTGAGAGAAATGCTGTCCTTGCTTTGGCATTTGACCTGATTGAGTGGATAGTAGGTTGGTCCAACTATTGTAGGACTACTCTTGGAAGAGCATAAATTCCCCAGCTCAGCAACAAATCTGGGTCTATTATTAATGTAACTGTGACCTATTATTGTTGGAATGCATGTCTCCAGAGAATTAAAATGATGGGCTACATAAGGATAGTCAACCATTTTTTTAATGTCTCAGTCAAAAGAGGATATTTTGTCACTGGTTTTACTTGCCATATGGAAATTATGAGAATTTCCAAATAAAGATCTGGTATCTGTTTTTAATTATTCTGTAACAGGGGTCTTTCTGCTTTCTCAGCTGTTCTCAGACAAATGGAAAGATTGAAGAATGATGGCTGGATATTCTGATCATTCTGTTTCCTTATTCTCGTCAACCAGCTATTGTTGTTCTGAATGAGCACTGGCAGGCCAAAGCGGAAGTGTGTACCCCACACAGTTGCACTTCCTCGTGGCTTTGTTTTGAAAGGATGGTTGAAGACCATCTGGAGAGCTTTTCTGTAGAATTTCCTCAGGAAATAATGTTCTGCATGGTGGTGTATTTGAATATGAGAGTACAGATTACTGGAATACTGGAAGTAAGGGGGATGCCAGTCCAATGCACACATGCATTCATACCTGGGACAATGCTGGTGGAAACATGTTCAACTCTGCACTGACAGCAATCTGAGCTCAAGATCAAACCAGGTACTCTGGAGCTGTGAGGCAACGACTCAGCACAACCGCGCTGCCCATCAACAGTTATATTAGTTAAAATTATTATTTTTTTCTTTCTGACCACAATCATCAATGAGCCTAAATTATTAGGTGTAAGAGACGAAGACGAAGCAGGCGGAGCTTTGTGGTCTTGTCTTTGGACATGTAATACTAAAAGCTTGACAAAATAAAAATAATGTGTTAAAATTGTATTTAAATGTTTTGGGTTTTTTTTATAATTAGAAATTGTCTAAGACAGTGTTTTGTGAAACATAGCCAAGGGGTTCTTTTTTTATTTTTTATTTTTACAGTAGGGGAAATCACAATGCACAATTAAATGTTATATTTACTATTGAGTTCTGATAGTTATTAGTCCTGTGTCTTGTCACTTAAATTCAATGGGTTTCATCCAAACCACAACTTAAAATCAAGGTGTCTATAAATAATGTAAATAATGGACCTAAAGTGCTGTATGGCCACAGCACAAGTCCAGTACGTACTTTTGTGTCGTTCCCAGGCTGAAGGAAAGTGAAGACTGTTATCGTTCTTCTCTGTGCTTATGTTTCTGTGAACCAGAATGGTGTGATTCAATTGATTTCTGTGTCTCGGCCATTTTAAAATACAATAACTGCCACAAGTTAAGTATTCTGTGGCCACAAAATAGCTCAATAAGAAACACCTTATTAAAAATAGCCATTCAGACAGGCTTATGTCCTTAAAATAGATGTGTGATGAGGGGGTATGTGGATTTTATTTACAGTTAAAGGGTTTCCTGGTGGCTGAAGAAAATGGCTTTGGATAAATGATATGTCCAAAACCTGGGCACTGGCAAACTGCTTTAAAACTAAACCACTGAATCATGAGCTATCAGTCTGACTGGTGGTGGCGTTGATGCTGAAAGAAATGATGAAAAGTCCTGAAAAGTGGCAGGCCATTTTTTCTGCAAGGGTCGAAATATGACACCAGGTCTCTTTCTTTCTGCAAGTCCTTGCCTCTCTGCACTCATTTTGTTGAGAGTTACACGTCTTTGCTTCGCGTTAGCATCGTTAGCATCAACGTCGCGTAAAAAAGCATTTCCTTTGAGCTCTAAACCCACTTTATTTGACTTAAACACACAGTGGGAGATTTTTTTAAGTTGCCCTTTTCTCATATTTTCTCAGTGAGTTTCTCAGTGAGTTTCTCAGCATTACAGTGCCAGTAAGGCGCTAACGTTTTCTCACCACAGCCGTCGACGTTTCAGTCAAAGGAGGAGCGCTACATCTGTGAACTTCTGGGGAATCTCGTTCATCCTCTAATGAGAGGAAAAGACGGACTCAACATCCCTCAGGGTTCTTTGTGTTTCATCCTTTTTCCTCGCCGCGTCCCGGGTTTTTCCTTTTTTTCTCGAGAGTACCGAGGATAATGTAAAATCGGCTTGTTTTGCTGAGGAGTGATTGTTTTTGCGCGACTAAAGCTAAGGATGGCGAGCCCTTTGAAGAATGCGCGTCTCGCGCTGTTTGTTTTTGGGATCTTGTTTTTCTCCAGCACTGGTGTGGCAGAGGGGCAGGACGAGGACCAGGAGAGGTCTTGTCAAGGTGCCTTCGACTTGTACTTTGTCCTTGACAAGTAAGTGCCCGTTGAGTCTTTGAGCATCTGACACTTTGTAGAGCTTTGTTTCTTTTGCACTGTTACTCATCACTTTACCACTAATTGTGCTCCATATTGCCTGTTTCTTTGTGTGTGTGTGTGTGTGTGTGTGTGTGTGTGTGTGTGTGTGTGTGTGTCCATATAGCCTAATGATGACATCAAAACTATTTAACAATCTGTTCTACATTGTCTCAGATCTTCACTATGTTCATTTTTTCCAACATTATTTACCAGTATTTAATGTTTAACTGGAACAAGAAATATTGTTGCAGAATGCATCTTTCTTTCTTTCTTTCTTTCTTTCTTTCTTTCAAATAAAAGTAACCTGTTGCCTGTATAGAAACATCAGATCTAGGCACTCTGTCCGATCCATGCCTGTGTTTTTGTGCAATCGCACAGACAGCCAGGATGTGTTCGATAACTTGTGCTGAATAAGCAGTTCAGACAATCACAATCTCCTTGTGAGGTTTTTTTTTTTTTCCCCCCTTCGACTCACAAAGTCCAGAATAATACATGGAAGCTATCGAGTCCAGTGATGTTGCTTCTCATTCTCTCATATGCTTCTCAGGATCTTGTTTTACATGATGTTTGAGTCAGCCAGGGCCTTTAAGTAACCATGGCCCACTTTTTGGCGCAGATTCCAACGCCACATGGGAAATGTCTGTGGTGTCCAAACTCATCAACTCAGCAGTCATCCTTAGGTTAAAAAAAGACACCCAACTGGATTTCTTACTTCTTTAAAACAGTTGAGATGGGTGTGTTTAGTTTTATTTAAGCGTTGTTGGCTTGTTCATGGCTTCCTAGTGAAAAGCGTGATTTGTTCTAGTAGATAGCTTTCTTTGCCACCTGATGCTTAATTAATTCATGCAGTGCAGTTTTTAGGTCATATAGGTGAAGGTCACAATGTAGGGCTGTGGAACTGCCACATGACCTTCAGTGCATCAGATAATAAAAATACACACTTCTTTCACTTTAAAAAATCCTGCAGAAATCCATTATATTAGCCATCCATTATATATTAATATTCAATGGATTTTTTTTTTTTGGAAGTATTACTTCCATTCATACACACATACAGTGCAATTAAAAGAAAATTGAAGTGTGTTGTTTCAGACACTGCAGTTCTTGGGTCAGTCAAGGTTGTTTTCTGAATAGCAGTCCTCACGAGGGCAGCAGAAATAGCCAAAGAATTTGAATGCTTTTACAAGGTTTTGGAAAAAGTGATACTTAGTAAACCCAGTGGGTTTGCATACACACAACTGCAGGCTCATAAAACTGCATTCTATCTTGTGTTTGTGTGTGTGTGTGTGTGTGTGTGTGTGTGTGTGTGTGTGTGTGTGTGTGTGTGTGTGTGAAGATGAATGAATAAATGTAGGATCCCAAAATAAAATATAGAACAAGAGTTCTGCAAAATTATGAGTATTATGAGTAAAATTTAGAGAAAGCACAAAATAGAAGGAACAATAGTACGAAAATAGAATATAGTCACAAGCAGTGATCATGGGGGCCCAATCACTAATTTGCAAACAATATCTATTCTTCCAAAAAATCATAAACTATCAAGGCATTCAGTAGGTACAGCTGTTCACTTCTTGTCTGGTGTCTTCACTGTTGATTTTGATAATGTCTTACAAGCAAACACTTTCAGGAAAAAAAAATCCATTGAATATTAATACATTGACTGAATATCAGCATTGTCAGGTTTTCTGAAGTTCAGATAAAATTTGTAGAAGACATTTTGTTTTCATTCAAATTCAAAATGGCTGACAATTCAATCTGGCATCATGGATGTCTTTACATACATTGAACTCTGAATGACTCAAGGATTATTCGGAAAAATTACGTTCAGTGTAAATGGTTTATGACTCATGTGCAGATAAATATGTTTGCCAAGCAAATTAGCTCAAAAACTTCCCAGGAAGAGGTACTTGGTGCTGGAATCCATTGTGGTCGGTATTGCAAAACAAAACATGAGGAGATGTAGAGATGGTGTGGTGAGCAGTGGAGCAGTCTATATAGTGCTCGTATGCTTGGACCCTGAGTTATTGCTCACAATAAATGTGGCACCAGAAATGTTGTTACTAATATGCAAACACATCACCACAGCCTGAAATATTTAAATAGACATACACGTATAATGTCTGCCTAGGACCAAATCAGGTTGTGGGTTCGAGTCTCGGGTCCGGCAGGGATTGTAGGTGGGGGNATGACCAGCGCTCTCTGCCACCTTCAATACCACGACTGAGGTGAGACCCTTGAGCAAGGCACCGAACCCCCAACTGCCCAAAAAAAAAAAAGCCTGCCCACTGCTCCGGGTGTGTGTTCACTACTGTGTGTGTGTGTTCACTACTGTGTGTGTGTGCTCACTACTCTGTGTGTGTGTGCACTTGGATGGGTTAAGAGCACAAATTCCGAGTATGGGTCACCATACTTGGCCACAAGTCACTTCACTTCACTATGCTGTAACCACATTACTCAGACACCAGTTAAATTTGTAGTGCACTGTTGCAGTTGTGCCTCTGACTACCAACTAATACTATAATAACACAAGTAAGCAATAGCTGACTATATTTGATTAAAATAAAATACTAATAATAAATGCTGATGCCAAGTATATCTAATTAATACAAAAATCAGATCAGCTGATATTTGCATCATGATAGTAATATGATATATCACAGTTCAATTATTTTCTGTGTAGTTCTACTGCTCACGATAGCAACCACTACAATATACATTATACATTACAGTTTATTGGAACCATTCAGATGTGATTTTAGGTCAGTAATTAGGGTTTGTTCCAGGGTGTGTCATGTTGCTAATATCACTGTTCTGGATTGACAGGGTCTGTTAGAAGCTCCCGTTATGTAGAAGTTGTAGGAATCCCAGTCAATTTTGTTTTTAATAATGTAATTCTGTAACAAAGCCATTACATTTAGCAAGCGTCCCTTTCATGTGTGTCCCCACAGCAGACTTCAAAAATAGTTAGGCCCTGCTGTTTTTCAACCAAACATTCTTTACTTTCAGCTAGCCAGAGCGTTGCGTCATGCAGTTCATGACAGTGGTTCACAACAGCTGCAACGTGTAAATCCACTCCTGACACACTGTTTTTCTAGGACACCTTGAGATCCAGATGATTCGACAGGAAGAGACAAAGCTATGGTGTTATGGAGACATTAATGCCTGGTTAAATATTACCACACTGTTGCAGTTCCTTAGTATGTAAACTGTATAGCAGCAGGAGAAGTTAAGCTGAGCTCGGGCCTGAAAACAGTCCATGTTCAGAATGGAGCATGAATCGAACGAGAAATAAAACGGTACAATGTGCGGTGGATTCCAAGGCCTTAGGCTGAGGGTGGTTGGTAATTTACAAGTTACAAATCATGATTCCCAGTTCCCATCATTTCACCTGATATACCACAGGCAGCTGATATACCCGATACCACGAGCAAGAGAAATTTATCCTGGATTCATATGAATTGAAATCACAAGAAATGCTACAACTGCTAATTTTTTCTGTCATTCTGCACGAGACCATGTTTGAAAAGAACTTGTTTTATTTATTTTAAGAAGAGATTGGTGTTGTGCTGGAATTGTTTAAAAACGAAGGGTGAATGGTTCGCTATTGTCCTACTGTTCTTAAAGCTAGTTCTTTCCTTTAAGTGCTCCTGTTCATCACATCATTATGAGACACATAATTCAAGGGGGTTAATAGACACTGACTTAAGGAGATTCTTGACATTACCTTGGCTTAAGTGAGATTGGAGTTCTGCTACAGTGTCAGGAGCAAGTTATCATAAGCAGATCTCTAGCCATTATGGGGCCTGAAGAAGGGATGATCTGGATTAGAGTACTGCTGACTCTGCATAAAGCATAACTACTCATTCTCCATTCCTCTGTGTGTTGTCTTGGAGTTTTGCCCGAAAAATAGTTAGAAAGCAAGATATCCATATGGAAAGTTCTCTTCTCAGATAAGGAACTGGTTGCATACATTTTGTAAGATTTTTTTTTGAGGTTGAATCACACTTGGCTTACGCAGTTCTCTGGCTGTCCTCTTATATTAGTACACAGTTTTTTGGGTATTCTTTCCAAATGCATGCCAGTATCTCTGTGATGGATTTTGGCCATATAGGGCATGGAACTGTGTCAAGCTGGGTAAGACAAATAATTAGCTCTGTTGAGTCAGCTAATTGTATATTTTGGAGCATCAGTTGTCTTGAGAAACCAAGTAGCATCAGGCCAAGTCATTCACAGATATTGAGTGATCAAAAAAGTCAGAAACCTGATTAAACACAATCATTCTCAGACCAGTTCAGCTACAAAATTGTCTTTTCCTACATTGTCTGTAATACTAAGTCTTGCTCTGATATATGTACATCTACTGTATGTGGGAAATATCAAGCAGGCTACTGAAACTGATTATTTGCCCTTAAACATCATACTGCTGTTGCTCACCGTCTTCTTCAAAAAATATGTGCTGTTAGAAATCTGAGCCTTTGAATCTTATACAGCCCATACAGTCAATTAAAATTAGATCAAAGCAGGAGTGCCACAAAATATTTCATCAAGGATCTCACATGAAAATGGCCACTTCCTCCCCAATCGCTGTTTGGACAGGTGAGAAAACTGCTAGCTAGGCACCAATCCTAGGATTGTCGGTACCTCAGAAAAGCTTGTCCTTCCAAGATAAACAGGCTCCATTGTGAGGTTAGGAAACCTAAAGTTGAAAATGGCGACAAGTCCTCCATCTGACCCTCACATCCATGGTTCCATTTGCCCTTCTTTGGGTTTTGCTTTGTTTTGCTTGTTATGTTCTGTGCTGGCTTGTCTTTTTGTCGACTCTGTTGGAAAACCACGCTCCAAGTTTTCATTCTGTGAGTCATTCTGTGTCTTTGATTACTGTCTTTCAAGTTGAAACAAATTCATTAGCAAGCTTTTTGGTGGAGGGGGTAGCTAATACAAACAAACTTTACATGATATTTGGATTTAAAACATCTCCCTGGAGTACTAACTTGTCATCCGTAAGGTTATATTTTCTACAAGAGTACTTTTTACTGTAAGACAGGGAGACTAGGAGCTGTGTTTGATGTCTGGCACTCAGACTAGACTGTGTTACATCAGCTAAATTAAGAACCATTTTTGAGTGTTTTTGGAGATGAAGGGCCCCTAAAGTTGACTGACTCAGAAAGTTGGAACAGATTTCAAGAGTCAATTAGATCACTTCCCATGTGTCAATAATGAATCACCCGTGCCTCCCTCAATGTGTAGGGACAGGAAATGTTCAACCTTCACAAGGATTTTACTGCCTTGTCTGGAGTCAGAGCACAGAGAGGGGCAAAATGAGAGGGGCCCTGTCTAGGAGAAGCTATTCCTTTTTCCTTTTTTCATTTGTGAACATAAAAAAATCACATCCTGTAGGATTTAAAACTGTTTCACAGTTAAGAGAGAGACAGATAGTAATGAATTGGACTGTCCAGTCTAGAGAGTGTGAAAGGGCATCCCACCCATACACAGATTGATGACTGTTTTGACCCCTTTTCTCCTCAGGTCAGGAAGTGTCAAACACCACTGGCATGAGATCTACTCTTTTGTTGAGAGTTTGGCTGAGAAATTTATCAGGTACATGCAAAATCCTTTGAATGTTTTTGTCAATGCTGGTGTGTGGTGTTGGGATTTTACAGCCTTTGTAGTATATAGAAAGAAAAGTCGAAGTGGTATTAGTTGTAAATATTACTGCCTTTCTTTTGCATCATAGCCCCTTGCTTCGAATGTCCTTCATCGTGTTTTCATCCAGAGGAAACACAATAATGAGACTGACAGAAAACAGGTATGGCTGGTCTGATTCAGTAACAATGAATTTGTTGCAACAAATATTTGTGGTGTCGATGCAGTAAGAGAGCAGTACAAGTGTACTGTATAAGAAGCTAAAATCTGGCCCATGGGGTTCTTCATCTGTTTTTTAAGTTAAGTATGGTGAGACTACATTTCCATCATCTGATCCATCAGTAATCAGGCAGTGGATAGTTTCAGGCAAAACACAGAGTAGGGTAAAGTACTGTTACTCAGGAGTGCAATTACTAATCATAAACTGGTTAGTTAAACTACAAATAATACAAGTCAATGTGCAAGTCATAGAAGGCTAACTTATCAAAAATATCAAAAATAATCAATAAAAGTGCAAGGTCTTGTATCAGTGAGCATGGCAAAAGAGAGCATAAATTATAGATAGCCATAAATAAGAGGGACATGTTTCTGTATCTACATTTAAGTGCTGTCAGAGGAGCTCAGTCTTCAGGTATTTACGTTGTTTTTACAGGTATTTAATATTTATGTGTTATGTATACTTACATGTGATCAGTGCACACTGTGTGTGTGATTTCTGTTATTTGAATAAATTAATTACAACAATGCAAATGGTACGTTTCTAACTAGATTTAGATGACTGCAATAAAACCTATTCATGAATTGTAAGTAATTATAGATATTAAGATCACGTTGAATGGTGCAGCAGCGAGATGATATGTTCTCTTGTTCACGGTTCTTTTTTTCTCCAAGGGAGCAAATAACCAAAGGCCTAAATGTCCTGAGAAGGGAAATCCCAGGAGGAGATACATTCATGCACCTTGGCCTGCAAAAGGTTACTTGTTAATTCTGTCAACATTCTGTAATACAGTTTATACCACAGCGTTGTTGAATTCTCTATTCACATTTGGTCAGAAGGTGTTGATTTATTTTCTATAACAGCATCTCTGACAGTAGCTCTGGCTAGTAGCTCGTTATAATATTTAAAATTTTTTGTAGTAACGGATAAGTAACAGTGACTTGCATGGCAGACACTCCACATAAATCTAATCGTAGGTATGGTGAAGCTTTCTGCAAGGAGATGTTTATTTAACAGTTATGAAGCAGTAGCAGTTAGTAAGGATTCTGCCACAGCAAAAAAAAAAAAAAAAAAAAAGGTTTCAGTGCATTTTGTTTTTCTTAAAAAAAAAAAAGAGGCTGTTGAGTGAATGACTATTTATAGCTGCTATAACATAAATGATAACAGGAACCAACTTGTTTAAATGCTGTAAATGGATAAAAAACATCCTTTAGATAATTAATTTAAAAAAATTAAATTGTGTAAGAGGAATGAAAGCCTGCTGTTATAGGGAATTAATGAACATTAAGGCAGCATCAATGATTACACTTCGTGCTGGGCCACATCACACCACTCCGCTGTTGATTATTTACCTACAACAGCATGCCCCATTGTGTTTTATTCTTTACTAAACACTTTTTCAGTGTAGTTTTTTTGTGTGTTAATCATATTGTCATCTTTCACAGGCAAATGAACAAATTTATCAGGAGAATTTTGGTGAGTCATTCTAAGGACTACTGTGAAGTTTAACAACTCGGTTATTGATCCTAGAATCCCAGATTCAGCTCTAATAAATAACACTAATATCACTGTTTCATTGTTTTTAGGCAAAGCAAGTGTGATTATTGCATTAACGGATGGAGAACTCAACGAGCAACCGCTTATAGCAGCACGACAGGAGGTAAAAACACTGGCCAGCATTTACATAACATTTTTACATGTGCGTTTTAAGTTCATTGAAATGTTGCTGTGAGGGTTAAAAAAAAAATTAACACGTTGTTGATGTTGATGATTTTCCTGTCACAGGCTGCCAGAGCCAGAGCATTGGGCGCCATTGTGTATTGTGTCGGAGTGAAAGATTTCAATGAGACGCAGGTGAAAAATTTTTCTTTTTCTACACAGGGTGAACTGTCAGAAATCTTTTTCAATACACCACATCTACTGTTTTTAATTTCTTCTCCTGCTTTGTACACAACATGTGTGCACTATGAGTGTCATGTGCACATGTTCTAAGGAACCAACAGGACACTTAAACAACACATAAATAAATCTGTGTTTTTGTCTTATTGTAGCTGGCTACCATAGCTGACACCATTGAGCACGTGTTTCCTGTGACAGGAGGATTCCAAGCGCTTAGAGGCGTGATTGACTCGGTAAACAAAGACTCTTACTTAATAAAAGACAGATGAAATGAAAGCTACAGACATCTAATACAACCACAGGCATTCTCAATATGACATTTATATCATTCCATTTTAATAGAGTTCTGGTTCAGCTTTGCAATTGGGTTACTCAGATTTTTGTATTTTGTATTTTGTATTCACTTTTTAACAGATCATCAGGAAATCCTGTATTGAGATCTTGGCAGTTGAGCCATCCAGTGTATGTGCAGGAGGTAGGGGCAATAAGGCAAATGTCCTAGTAAATGCACATTTGCTTTCCTTTTCTTGTTTGCTAAGAACCATGCTTTCTGTACCAGAGGGAAAGGCTTTTTTTTTTATTAAAGTTCTACATTATTGGTCTTTCTCCTATGAGATTATTTTCAGTCTGATTTACTCTCCACTCATATTCTCTGTTAAACATATTCTATGTTAAATGGTAGTTAACATAATCACTCCTAACAGACCTACCATAGTGACATTGGCGACAGTGAAGAAAAAGTTCATGTACAGTGTGAAGATTTACAATACATTGACAACTGAATATTTTGGGTGCCTCAGAATAACCACATACATTATTGTACATTATTATTGGAATTATAGCCATTTTCAAAAATGTACCTCCATTTTCAGAGGCTCAAAGGTATTTGGACAATTGACTGACAAGAGGTTAATCGACCAATTCCCTCGTTACTTCAAGACAAATGAAACAGATAAAAGGTCTGGAGTTGATATCAGGTATTGAGTTGGCATTTGGCAGCTGTTCG
>CM074956.1:3694154-3707317 GCA_037577455.1 Pangasius macronema
GAAGTGTGAATACTTGTAATATTTCCCCCGGTCTTAAGATTTTGTTCAGGAGTGTATATGTGAGGAGAAAACCTGGAAGAAGCATTTCCTCAAGTGGAACATTACATCACTGCGGTTTAAGCCTTGCTGTATTCAAGTGCTGATTGTTTTAACGTGGAGCTCAGTGTGGATTGGAAAATCATGAAACTGTCCGAATTTGGATCTATATAACACACTGATGTTTGAAAGATGAACATTGTCATAACGGAGGTGAATTAATGTTTCAGAGTCGTTCCAAGTGGTGGTTCGAGGCAATGGCTTTTTGCATGCCAGAAAAATAGACCAGGTGTTGTGCAGCTTCAAAATCAACGATACCGTCACCTTAAGTGAGTCTTTTACTTATTTATTTATTTTCCAAAATTGCTGTTACGTTGCCATACAGTTCATCTTGTCATCCTGCGATTCATTTTATGATGCTAATGTGTGTTCTGGTTTTTTTTTTGTGTGTGTCTTATTTCAGTAATTATTTTTGTTTTGTCTCATTAGATGTGCGGCCTGCTGATATAGAAGACACATACATGCTGTGTCCAGCGCCAAGTATAAACGAGGTCGGAAAGTAAGTGGCCCCATTTGAGAGAAGGAAGTAGAAGCCTGTCTCACATTAGTACACACTTCGGATGCCTGCCAGGGGTCACATTCCAGTTCCTCCTACTCCTCAGCCTCTTACATAAAACGAAGCTTTTGCTTATAATTTACTTACTTTGTTTTGCAATCCTTGTTTTCTTAATGCTTTCGGACGCCAACGTTTAAACCTTATATCCCCTACCCTTCATTAATGTCTGTCACCATTGTCCTGTTTTTTCTTATAATCGACCTGCAGCTAACTAATTGCATGTTTGGTTTCCACAAACTCTCTGACCCCCTTTCATTATTTTACTCCAAACCACAATGGCTCTTTCATTTATCATCCATCTTGGCTTTCTTCTCTTGATTACCGTTATTGCCACTACTAGGCCTGCCCCACTCACACAGATATCATTTATTTTAGACCATAAATTGCGTCTTTAGACAATAGGCAGCATTTTGACTGTTTGTGCTTGTGCCCTTCGTCTTTTTATTTCCTTTTTATGTCTCTCTCTGTCTGTCTCTATCTTGGTTTCTCTCTCTCTCTCTCTCTCTCTCTCTCTCTCCACCCCCCTCTCTCTGTCTCCACCCTCTCTCCCCCAACCACTCTTTCTCTCTCTCTATCTCTCTCTCTCTTTTTCACACAGCTCCTTGCTTTTATCTTACTGACCTAACAGATGTCAGGTCACTTCCTCTTTGGCATTGCTGTTTATTTGACATTGACCAAATTTCTTTTGGTACGTCCTGTCCTCCTAAACATACTTTAAACATGCTGCATGCTTATTATCATTATGGATAAATCTGATTATTATTGTTACTGCTAGTTTAAATAAAGTAGAGTTGAAATGTCCGAGCCCTACCAAGTGGACGTGCTGTATTTACTCCTCATTTACCATTTACTTTTTACATCAGTATAATTCCAGTCAAAACTGTATATGAAATGGAAATATATTTGAATATTTGCAAACGTATACATGTATATCAAAAGAGCGACGCTTTTTGCTGTAGAATAATCTTGTTTGAGCAATATAGTCGGACAAATGCGCGTTATTTTACAGAATGCACATAAAATGTTTGTTGTAGTTGGACAACTTGCTGTGCTGTGTTTTAACCCCCTAAACTCTCAGTTCATTGGTCAGGTAATTCACCTTAAAGTGCGTTACTCTGAATACGAAATAAAATGAACTATTCAGTAATTACAGTGAAACTGATATGAAAAGTATGTAGTTACAAGAGTAAAGAATGCAAATCACCTGATGGGTCCCGTGAGTTTAAGGGTGTTATTAAGTTGTTATGTGAACATTTTCCAAACCAATAGTGTGTTTTCCATCTGCATCAGGGTGGTATATCTGCAAGTAAGCATGAACGAAGGTCTGTCGTTCATCACCAGCTCAGTACACATCACCACAACTGAGTGTGTAAGTACACACACACACACACAATCACAATCACTGTAACCACGAGACAGTCACTGGTTGTGTATATATTGCTGACAGATGTTTTTTAAAGTGCATGGTGATAGATTTGTAATACAGTAAAGCAATTAGTCGAATTTGCATTAAAATAATATTTGGCAAACCTTACATAATTAGTTTTCTTTATCCAATTTCCACTTTTCTATTTTGCTCTTTTCTCTCTCTTTGCTTTCAGACCCTCCTCTTCTCTTTAAATTTTGCCAGAGGGGTCTCTTTCCCCTCACAGTGAGTTATTTTTTTCCCTCTCTTTGCTCTTTCTACAGCCAAACCACAGGGACTCTAGAGATTAACTAACCCAAAATCTCCTACAGATCTTTGAGCTGAATTTGAGAGGTAGCANCACAAAGGAGAAACATCACGTTCACTGTCTTACTAGGTTTAAGTTGGGGCATGTTTTTCCACTAACCCCTAACTGCTTTCAATATGCCCTGCTCTTAATTGCAGGATTGGTCAGTAGAAGCCTGTTCAGATGGTTTGCCAGTCATCATTTAAATTAGAAAAGCAATGGCTTTGCATTGGAATGAGGTACATTACTGAGAATACACTTCTTTATTTTTTTTTCTCTCCCACTTTCTCTGGCAGTTTGATGGTACTATTCTTCTGATTACCCTGCTGGTCCTGTTCCTGTTGTTGGCTCTGTTGTTCATGTGGTGGTTCTGGCCCCTGTGCTGCACAGTAGTAAGTCTACACCTCATTGACTTCTTTAAATTGAAGTTCTTTTTTGTCTGCCTTCTCTCGTGGCCTCCAAGACCTTAATAAAAGAACTTTATGGCTAATTTCAAGTGGAAAAAAAAGAAGGGAAAAAAAAACTGTACAGCCAGAGGTCTTGATTCTGTGGCCGTAGTGGATCTCTGTGTGTAACCTCTGGGATGTGTGTTGCCTGCCCCGTGGAATGGGTCTGTGTATGAAATAGGATAATGGCAGAATGTTACTGGGATTTCTTTTATATTGGCTGTTGTTTGAAATTGTTGAAATTGTTGTTTGAATTTTTATCTGTAATTTGTCCACAGGTTATCAAAGAGCCCCCTCCACCTCCACCCCCACAGCCAGTAAGCAGTTTTTCTTTTTCCCTTAACTTCTTCTTTGCTATATAACCCATGAAGCAAAAATGACCAGTAAAAATCCCAGGTAATGTTCATATATAATTCAAATCTACATCCCATATTGGTAAAGATTCCATTACATCCTGTGGGAATAGAAGTTTTGCATTTAATAGTGCTTTTAAACATTTAAACGTTAAGCCATCGGTGGTTAAGTGTCTCCTAATAACAATTCCCATGACCATTTCCCATCTGTGTGACAGAAAGAATTGCAACATCACATGTCTACTCAATACTAACATATACAATACAGCTGTGACAGACCTGCTAGGATGCTCCACTCTTAATGTTTTGTTTTGAACACTTAAATTTCTTTACCCTCATTTTCTGTGTAATGTGCCTTTTTATGTCAGGAGTCAGACGATGAGGACGGTATGCCAAAGAAAAAATGGCCAACTGTAGATGCCTCATACTATGGGGGACGGGGAGTTGGAGGAATAAAACGAATGGAGGTGAATGACGTCACGTTAGTATAAAAAACTGTGTGTAGAGTTGAAACTGTCCCTATGATGTCCTTATGGCCAATACATGATTAATATAAACTTCCATTTGCATCCAAGAAACAAAACACTGTTACAAGAATTGAACCAAAACAAAGAGGCTGTGATAAGAGACTCCACATGCCATATGAAGTCTGAACATCATCCAGATGTCCTAACTGGAAACTAAAATAATGCAGGAGATGCTGTACAACACCCAGGAGTCATTTAGACAGTGCTTCATTGATCTTCAATAAGCACTTTATCCTGGTCAGGGTCGCAGTGAATCCACATCTATGGTGAATACACCCTGGATTGGACACAAGTCAATCACAGGGATTCGTTCACAAACAAATTCACATACTTATGCACACCAAGGGGCAATTTAGGGTAGCCAATCCAACCACCGGCATGGTTTTGAAGACTGTGAGGAAACCAGTGAATCCAGAGGAAACCCATGCAGACACTTGGAGAACATGTGAATCTCCACACAGACAGTAACCCAAGCTTAAGGTCGAACCGGGTACCCTGGAACTGCTGGCCTCTATACCTTGTCTCCATTACCTCATCATATCTCCGTAGAACTGTTCTTGACATTTGTGTTTATGCACCAATTAATGTTTTAGGTCCGCTGGGGTGGGAAGGGGTCCACTGAAGAGGGTGCCAAGCTGGAGAAACCCAAAAATGCAGTTGTGAAAATGCCGGAGCAGGAGTATGAACCCTTTGAACCCAAGCCTAAAAAACAAGGAAACAAGAAGCCTCCCCAAAACAGGAAGTGGTACTCCCCGATTAGGGTAAGGGAATCTCAGCTGCCATTTGCCTTTCAGCACCTGTCATCTTACACTGCTCTATAAAATAAAAAAATATATCATCATTAAGAAATTTTGCAATACTTAAATTACTTAAAATTACTTAAATATCTAGTTTAAGTTCTCTCTGTATGTATTTGTGTGTGACTTATATAGTGTATATTTATTTACCTATAATATTTAATGCATTAACCTGCTACTTATGTCCAGGGTAAACTGGATGCACTTTGGGCTCTGTTTCGCCGTGGTTATGACCAAGTTTCACTTATGAGACCACAGCCTGGAGATCACGTGAGTACTCGAAACTAGCATTCAGAGACACTGTACGAAGAACCTAATGTACCTAATAACTACCCACAACCTGCATGTCATTTTTACTTGGTATATTGTCTTTAATTCCCTTCTTAAAGGAGATAGTTCAGGCACAAAGTTCCCTCAAATCTACTCCTACTATACGTTAGCCCTTATCCCTTCCCATCCATCTGTCATCTCCAGATAACAACAACCCCAAAGTCTGTTAGGTGCCAAGATACATCATAGACAACATCTGCCACCTGCTTCAAATCACTGACCATAAAGGTGAAATCAAGCAGCAGTGTAGACCAGTTCCAGACATTCAGTCTGCATTTTTAAGGCCTTTCTCATTCCTTCACTTCAAACACATGGTTTGACTTTGGACCACTGACTTTCATGATAAGCTTCAGATTTGACCTTGTAATGAATGACGACACATTCCTGCAATTGAAAAATCTAACACAACTTCTAATTTCACCTCACTTAATTAGCTGTTCTCTTAGAAGATCCTACTTCAAATCCTGCATTCTTTGCAGAAACTATGCCATAACCACTGTAACCGGAATTGCCTTGTTGCAAATGTTTTCCAAAATTACTGCAAAGAACTAGTGCTTACAATGAATTTACTGGCAAGTATAATGGATTAGAGTAACAGAAAATGCCTCTTGTCAAAATTACTCCAAATTTTACCATAGTCTGATTACTGAAAGAACAGTTTCTACCATTTTCATGGAATGGCATCGCTCTCCCCACCGCTCAGTGAGTAGTCTATGACGAGAGGGCAGAAGAATGCACAGACCTTCTTTTCTGCTGTCCCAAGCATGGAAAACAAGTGAAATTGTCATCATTTCCTGTATCAAGTTACCTTCTGAGAGTGCGCAACCCCAGAGGGCAAGTGCTTGTACTGCAGCTTTTCCTCAGGTATTTTACTGTGTCCCTTAAAACTCATACTACTTCATCATTTTTTGCACAAGCCTTCAAGGGATGAATCATTTATTGCATGGGGCCAGGCTGATGAATCATCCCCCCCCCCCCCCCCATGTTATTTACAGCAATATTTGAACATATATTTCGTCGCCATAGAAGTTGCCATAGTAACACTCTTAAATGCTACCATTCACAAAGGCCTGCCCTTAAGGCAATTGAATGTTCCCATAAAGTGTTTTGAATTTTCCTCATTTCCATATCATAAAAAGCCAGATGCCATTTTACTGATCCATGGATCTACTAATACTCATGTCTATAAATACAATGAACTACAGTAATCGTGCAAGCTTGCCATGCATTGGTCCTTTCTGAGTTTGCCCAGAGTAAGAGTGAAGCTCCTGTTTCTGCAGATGGTACTGCAGTGTACACACTCAGAAAAAAGGGTACTAAACTGCACCTCTCCTTGCCATTGGGGTGGTACCTTCCAGCGTACACTGTTTATACTTATAGTATGTATCTTTAACCCAGAAAGGTGAATGTAATGTACCTTTTATGGTCCAATTATGTGCCAATTACTTTAAAACATACACAATATGCACATTACCAGGTGAAAGATATTTAAAGCAACAAAGAAAGGTACATCTTAGTACTATTTTTTCTGAGAGTGTAGGTTACACAGGCCACAGCAGTTTGTGTGTGTGTGTGTGTGTGTGTGTGTGTTAGCCCTTGTAGCATGTCATTAACTTTCACCAGTCTGTTTTTCTCATCTGCACTCTTTGGTTCAGCTCTCTTTTGCAGCTACACAGGGTCTCAGTTATGCACCAAGATCAGCTTCACAAGCTTTCAGCAGTTCTGACGTAAAAAGCAGTGGGCAGATCTTCAGAACCTTAATTAGAGGCTTCAAGTTACTTACACACACACACACACACACACACACACACACACACACAGAGACTGGCGTAGGATAAGAGATGAGGTCATATGCAGTTTTGTCTTTACAGAACAGCCACTTCAAATGCATAACACTTCATCATTGGGCTAAGAACAAACTGCTCCGTGGGCCTGTTTCTAACTGTAGGCATGTCAGGAGGTCACTTTGGGCTAACGTATTTGTCTTTGTGCCATCAAGAAAAAACACACAGCTCAACTCTGCAAGTGCAGCTGTTTGAGTTAAATTCAGTTTCATTTTATATGGTATACAGTATACATTGTCACGAAGCAGCTTTACAGAAATCAAGGTGTAGATTTATATTTAATAAGTCAGGATGCCAATGACAAGGAAAAACTCCCTGAAACACCATGAGGAAGAAACCTAGAGAGGAACCAGACTCATAAATCATTACAGTATACAGATGTAGTAAATAAAAAAAAATGATACTAAGTGTGTTGAGTGTTCGGTATAGAACATTACTCAACATTATAGTCTTTATAACTACAGTAGCAGTTCTAAGTTACAAATCCACGCGATCCAGGTGAGATTATCCACTGAAGCAAGGGTGAGAGAAACCACAGCAATAGAAGCGTGTCAAGATCAGGCACTGGCGTCACATCAGGCAGCAGGAGTACACGTACACCTCGGAGAGAAACAGAGACCGTTACTTTGAAAGTTGAAGAAAGCATAATAAAGAAGTGGCTTTTTAGCTATATTCTAGTGAAGAATATTTGGTTATGAGGGATTTGAACTTTTTTCTGTTACCCATATTTTACAAGTTAGACTGAATTCCTTAGTGGTTTTCGCAGGGCCTCTGCCAAAATTCACCAGACAGAAAGACGGAGAAAAAGAGGGAGTAGAGGGACTGCAGATCTGCAGATGCTGCAGCTAAGACCCAGATTAGAAAAGGTCAAGGGCTAATAGCATGACTGTTGGAATACGGCCAATTAGCAGGAGCAGAGAGAGCGATGTGCCACCGTTTAATCTTGTTATTCTGCTTCTCTCTTTCATCTCTCCCTCAGGGCCGATGCATCAACTTCACCAGGGTGAAAGAGGAGGCGGCAAAGGCCCCATCCTGTGCCCAAAGCCCACCCCCACCTCCTCCTGACTACTGCCAGGCACCACCCCCTGTAAGTCCACTTCCTCAGTGTCCACCCCCCAGAGGACCCCACGTGGCCCCGGGTCCACCTCCTGCCCGAGCTCCGCCCACTGCCCCATGTCTGCCTCCTGCTCGACCCCCTCCCAAACCTTGAGATCCAACATTAAGAGCATCAGTTTGATTTTCCAGCTAAAATATGCTCCTCTCACCAAAGAATAATACACACAAAAATATTTATCAGCGTCAGATAGCCTATAGTATGTGCTTTGTTGCTGGACAGCAAAAAAAAATAAAAAAATATTGTAACAATATCAACAAATGCAATAAAGGAAAGATGCTAATATCAACTACTGAATATACCACAAGTGGCAGAGACAGTTTAGGGTAAATATTTTTTTTGCCTTTTAGAAATAGAGAAAAAAAAAAGATCCCCTCATTTTCATTGCCTTTAAGCTCACCTACAGCTAAAAATAATGAAACGATACAATCAGTCAGCTTCTCATGCCATCAGCCATGAGACAGTGTTTGATCACATCTTCTCTTTTTGTCCAGTGGTTATAAATGAAAAGATGGGATTTGATAAAGCATGAAAATAGCACATTTTTGGGCATTTTGCCATCATATTATTGGTCCCATTGCGCTCTTAGAAATGAATTTTAAATCATTCATTTACTGCATACTCTCTCAGGTTAGCCTCTCGTCGTGTTGATCAAAAGAAGAACATGTATTGCAAGTTATGATCATGCAAGAATAAATGCAAGTTGCACAGGCGTAGTGTGTCTCCAAAGTTTTGATATCATGTTTTATCAAAAGGTTTGTCAGGATGATGCTTTTCGGTACGTCGCGAAATCTAGGGAGAAGCTGTACAAGTTTATTGCCTGCAAATGAGGAATGGCTGAGGAGCTGTAAGTTTAGAAGTGGAGTGGTCCGGTTGTAGCTTTGTTGCAGATGGTGTGTGTTCTTTGCTTTTTTCATTTGATTGTATAATGTATGCAGACATGACAGTATTTCTCATCATAATTGTATGTATCATATTCCCACAACTGTACTGTACTTTCAAGTGCATCGTTTGTGTCCTTTTGTAACACCATTGAACACATCATGACTGCAGGGCAGTTGACAATTTCTAATTTATTATTCCCCCCAAGCAAGAGTGAGTTACTTGAATACGACAAGGTGTCCGCTGTATTAAAAAAAAAAAAAAAAAAAAAAAAAAAAAAACAGGACACTGTGCATGTAATGATCCGACGAAATCCCTTTCTATGCTCCTCTTCCACTTTTTTTTTCTTGTTATTTCAATGTGTTATATAACTTTCTTTTTGTAGTTCCCCCAGATGTGATTAATTTAATCTGATAAAGTGCCTGTGTTTTGTTTAAAAAAGAAAAAAAGAAAAAAAAGAAGCACTTTTACATGTAAATTTGTGTTTGACATTAATTAACTAAATAAGCAGTGTGTTTTTAATGAGGCAATTAGGAACATTTCTCTCATTTACTGCACACCACATTTGCTTTTTTATTGGCCGTCTGTTTGACAGTGATGTGACAGTGTGAGATGTGCTCTGTCCTACAGAAATAATAAGCCATCGTAATATTGTCTTTCTACTTCGTATTGCCTATTAACAGCGATATTGATGCATCTAGTGAAAGGCGCATAAACTGTTTTGTTTTTATACACTATCAATAAAGGTCATTTTCCAAGCTTTTATTTGACAGTCATCATTTACAGTGCGCAGTGGAGTCTCATGGCATGTCTCTAACGCTTTGTTCTGACCACTACAAAAACTGAGACTCTAACACAGCCACACTTATAAATGTTTTCTAGTCTTGTCTCCAGGTTTCTGTGTGTTCTCTAGGTTTGTTTTATTCATGTATACTGTATATCTTCAGTGTATGTATGTTCTCATATATAATAGCATTACAACCCTCTCAGTGTTGGACTCTGTTAGCTGTTAGATGTTTATTTCTTATTGCTAAGGCATTACTATTCTGACACAAAAAAAACATTTATTTATCAAGCTGGATACGGATGGATTTTATGCATAAATCATTTATACGAGCCTTTAGACAGTAAATTAGGTATTCGTGAAAACCCCAGAAAGTCGGACAAATGCTCATATCTCACTCAAGCTCCTGAGTGTGTGTGAATTTACGCATTAGAAGACTAACGTCAAATAGAAATCAAGTCCTATAATTTGCATGGATTACTGCACTTTTATATCTGGAATACACTGTCACGTTTAAACTGCGTATGTTTATTACGTTTACAGCGTAGCCGTAAACCAATGCCTCAGCTGTCCGAAGATTTAGTGCGCGCTTATTCTTATTATTATTATTATTATTATTATTATTATAGACATAGACATAGGAGTGAATCAGAATGATTTCCACTTCTGCCTTTCAGCCTTTACCTAACTTATATGGAGTTTTATGGGCGTCACTGAGCAAATGAGCTGTGTCAGGGATGTGGTTTGCAGGTAATCAACATACGCACATGAGTATGAAAAAATCATTCAATTCATCAATTCAAGCATTTCTGAAACTTTGGTAAATGTGGCAGAAAATTTTACATTCCAAGCAAGAAGATTTCACTGTTTATATCACTCCACTTTCCAATTCTAGCAAGAGTCCTACGTACTACGTACTACGTAGTGTTATCAGCAAATATGGCAAATGATATATTTTTCATGAATATAACTTGTAACCTAAAATATAAAATCCCACCAGATTTTATCCCACAGAAGACGAAAAAGAAGGAGGTAAGCCAATTTCACCGGATGCACCGGTACAACAGGATTGTACAAATCAGTGTGAGCTAGCTAGCCAGCTAGCCAATGGGCTTTCAGCAAGTGTGGCTTCCTGGAAAACTATTTTAGTTAAAAAAAAAAAAAAATTGTTTGCCATATTGTGTCCAAAATGTCAGTTACTCTATATTAATTTTTTTATTTATAAAACTCGCAATTGCATGGTTATACTGAACATCAGCACTGCAGCCGTGCGGCCGAATCACAGCAGTGCTGATATTCAGTATAACCGCATTATTGCTTGTGCGATATTGCTTAACTATATCATAAAGATTGTGGGACATTTTTACTTTTCCATGATAGTAATATTCCCTGATAAAAAAAAATACACTACAGCAGGGGATCAGGATAGCCCAGAAAACTGCAAGGGCTGATCTCATGTCACTGCAGGTTTTCCCCCAGAGGAGAGTCTGTGGATGGGCTAGTACAGCAGGTAGCATTACTGCCTCACAGCTCCAGGCTTGGGTTACTGTCTGCGTGAAGATTCTCCAGATTCCTCTCACATCACAAAAACAGGCAGGTAAATTGGTTACCCTAAATTGCTCCTAGGTGTCAATGGGTGTGGGCTTTGTGGCCTGTGGTTTCCTGGCGTCCCATTTTCACCCTGCATCCAGTGTTCTCAGGACTCGCCAATGTTCTCCAGATAGACCCGACCCTGACCAAGATAAAGCAGTTACTGAAGATGGATGGATGAATGGATGGATGGATGGATGGATGGATGGATGGATGGATGGATGGATGAATAGTTTTAATTTATATATCTACTTATATTTATCCATGAAAAGATTCAAATTAGAAATTTCATTGAATTGCTTGTGCATTTGACAATAAAGAATTCATAAATAGTAGTTTATGAATTACCACTATTAATATCACATAACCAAGTAGTTTCACAAAAATAAGCCAGAAAATGTCAAATATTTTATTAACCAATTTAGTAAATTAACTATTAAAGTTGCAAAATACTGGCAGGGTTTCTAGACTCAGTGTCCGTGTTCAAATCGAGATTATATAAATATATTATATATATATTAAAAGCTAATGTAATCACACATAATTTAACCAACCACCTCTATCTCGGCCTAGTCAGGTTAAGCAATGTTAAGTGAAGTTGCTCTTGTCTGATCTGAACATTTTTCTTGACTTAGTATTCTTTAATTTTGTTTTGTAAAATGATTTATTCATGAGTTTCACTCCATCATTAAATGTTCTGTTCATGGTTAAAGATTTTGAAATATGAGTATGAGCATTTAAAGAACTTTAAATATGATCATGATTAATGTAAGACTTGGATTAGTCCTGTTTGCTCTGAGAAAGCCATGGAAGACTGAATCTCCTACACTCTCGTAGCTTCAATGTGATTTTAACTGGTTAGGATACATTTGGGAGTATTGTATCAGTTCGCAAAAGGAAGAGCAAAAACATCCCTCATGAAAAGTCGCTGAAGAAATTGCTTTTAACAACTATTAAAGAATCATGGATATTAATTGAAACCTAGAGCAATTATTGTTCTAGAGCCAGCAGAAGTGGATGATAGTGGATATACGCAATAAAACACAGCGGGGCCTGCTGTTATAGGAAAATAATCAACAACAGGGTGGTGTGATGCCGCTCAACATATATAACAGCTTCCAGTAGCAGCAAATTCCAAAGTGTTTTATTCCTCTTAAATTACAGCAATTTCCAACCATCAGTTTATAGTTGCATTTAATGCTGTGGAATGTCCGCAAAACTAACACTATTACCACTTATGTTAAAGTAGCTGTAAAGTCATTCCCTTACCACACTGCAAAAATGATTTCTTAGCAAGTAAAATATCTTGAATACGGGCAAATGTATCTAATATTTCTTAGTATGAGATTATTATAAAACGAAAATATGATTATTCAGCCTGTTTTTTAAAAAAAAAGCCTGTTTACTCATTTCAAGTTTTCAGTTTTCTTATTCTGCTGGCAAATAATCCTGCTAAAAAATGATCTGCCAATCTTATATTTGCATTAATGTTATATTAATATTGAGAAACCGAGAAACCGATCTGTCCTGAACATCTCCCATGGCAGAAAACGTACTGACTGTTACAAAGTGCTGACACTGGAGTCTCCTTCCATAAATGTTAAATAAATATCTCCTCACAAACTTCATCAAATCAACAATTATAGGCCTAGACTATGTGGAATGCCCACGATACAAGCACAAGCACAAGCACAAGCCCATGTTGTAGAAAATGAATCAATAACTTCTACCTAGTCAGGTTTGAGAATTCAACAGCACTGTGATATGATGCAGACTAGTCCATGTAGACACAGCATTTCTATATATTACACCTTCATTATTAACTACTCAAGTGGAAATGTAATCAGTAAAATCAGTAAATTTTTTGGCACAAATGAGGAACTTTTGATAGATTTTGAAGCACTGTATCTCATTTTGCTACGTTGAATTTTGGCCTTTTTGTTTAGAAGTTTTGGTTTTGCCTTTTGATAGAATCATAACCCTTTTAAAACAGGAAACCACTGTGGTCACAGTGAACTATGATAATGTGAATGCTGGAAACCAAGCGAGCTAATGTACCTAAATGACCAAATAAAAAGATGTAATTAAGTGTGAAGTGCAGTGAAAATCACTGTTTGAAAGTCTGATATATA
>CM074956.1:3716920-3727075 GCA_037577455.1 Pangasius macronema
GATGCAGAAGATAGGGATAGGTGGAGAGTGATGATTCGCTGTGGCGACCCCTGAAGGGAAAAGCTGAAAGAAGAAGTAGTCCTGAGGGTCATCTATAGTCCTCTTTTGAGTTTACACTGCCACCTGGTGGTCATTTTTTGTTAAATTTGGTTCTACTCACATCACCATCTGGTGGTTATTTTCAGATAGATGATCTTTTTGTGTGAGACTGAAGGCAGTTAGAAAGCTTTTTTATTGCATTATGCTGGGAACCTTTTCTGAGGGGTGGACTGGTTTACCGTAAATTAGACCAAGCGCATTGCTTAATCGTGCATTTAAAACTGTTTCTCAACAGCAGATCATTCCTTAGAAATGATATCTGCTTGTTTGTGTAAAACATTCCTCTGACACAAATCATGCAGATCTTCATTGTTAATTGTGTTTATCTTTGAGTAACCCTGATCTCAAGTCATGGATGCGATCCAGGGTTTGTGGCTTAGGCTCTGTGTCTGTGTTTGGGAATGGGAGAGGTGTGGGGGGAGGCGAGCTGGGACCATAACTCAGAGGTAGTGCATCAAAACCTGTTATTAACTCTGGGAGTTATAGGGTATAATAATTTATCATTCAAGTTCTGAGACGGAGAAGGGCTGAGTGGAGTGAGCTTGCAGGAGAAGTATGAACTTCACTGTCCTCCTGCATACCTCAGCTGACCTTGCTTTTTCTGGTGTTGAGAAGAGGAGCTGGCATTTGTGAAGTGAAAAAACTCTGTTCTAAATTCATATCTTGGCAGACTTGAGCATCAAAAAATTGCATTTGGTTGAAATGGAGTTTGTTGTATTACAGTAGCTGTTTTTTTTTAAATCAAACCAAGTGGGTTTTATTGTCATTCTTTTATACAGCTCAGACGTTTAAACTAAATGTTGTCTTTTCAGGACCATGGTGCAACACATAACAAGGCAGTATCATGATAAACAGGACTACACAAAGTGCAAATATACAACAGTGTGGGACAAGTGCAACAGCATCAGGAGCACCTTTTTCATGGCTTTGGCAGATTTGTAATTTCCCTTCACTGGAACTAAGAGGCCCAAACCTGTTTCGGCATGACAATGCCCCTGTGCACAAAGCGAGCTCCATGAAGACGTGGTTTGACAAAGATGTTGTGGAAGAACTCGAGTGTCCTGCACAGATCCTTGACCTCAACCCCACTGAACACATTGGGATGAATTGGAAACCTAGTGGAAAGCCTTCCCAGAAGAGTGGAGCTCATTATAAGCGCAAAGGGAGGAAAAACTCTGGAATGGACCGTTTAAAAACACGTTTGCGTGTGATGGTCAGATGTCCATTTTAAACCATGAGAACATTTTCGGTCTCGAATCAAAGTGCTTTCATCCTTTCATCCTTTCATCCTCATCCAGGTTTAAGAGCATATTTGCGTCTCGTCTGCTGTATGCAGAAGTTCACACGATCATTTCGAGAGCATTGATACAACATTTCAATCTGATCACCTGTATTTAAATGAGTCACTTCATGAGGTGCCATTTGTGTCCTACTGATATTCCGTTTCCAAAATGTAAAGGTAAAATTTATTTTAAACAAACATAAAGTGTGTTTCACAACAGCATATGTGCATGTTTCAGACAAGTAATTAAAACATCAAGAAAATATTCACAGCACTCGGAAAAGAGCATCTTTGCCTGTCCCAGCCCACTATAACTACACTTGACCTTGAAATATACAGCTGGGGTCGTAGGTTTACATACACCTTGCGGAATCTGCAAAATGTTAATATATATATTTTTTTTAAATAAGAGGGATCATAGGGATCAAGTACTGTCCCGAATAAACTATTCCACATAACAAATGTCTTCTGGGAAACATGTAAATATCTTATGTAGCTTCTGAAGGGCAGTACTAAATGAAAAAAATAAGATCTCTAAACAAAATAATAAGAGTCTACACCAATCGTCCTGTTCAAAAGTTTGCATCCCCCTAGCTCTTCGTGTATTGCCTTCTTGAGCATCAGTGAATGTTTGCACCTTTTGTAATAGTTGCGTACGAGTCCCTCAGGAGTCACATATGCAGAAGATGCTGGAAAAGCAAGGAATGTGCAGGATCTGGAGGATTTTCTGAAGAGCAGCGGGCAGTTTAACTGCTCAGGACAAACAAGGGACTCATGAACAACTATCACAAAACATAAAGACAGTCGCTGATCATCCAGGTAACAACACAGAGTATTAAGAATAAAGCGTATGTAAACTGTTGAACTGGTTCATTTGTGTAAATTCAGTTATTATTGTGTTTTGTAGACTATATGTAAACATCTGTTATATGAAATAGCTTATTCAGGACAGAAATTAATAAAAAACAAAATGCAATTTTTATAAGCCCTCTGTTTTTTTTATATTAACATTCTGGAAGGCGTACATAAACTGATTTTAAAATACTTCACATCTTATTTTGCATTAATGTGTGAATTCATGTAACATCTCATTCTTGGAGTCATCCATTATGGGTTATGAAGAACGGGTCCCACATCATTCACTCAACCCTGTTAACCGAAAACATTCACTCCTATCAAATATTTGGGACACATCCTGAACAGGAAGTTACATCATTCCCTCATGGGATTTTCGTTTTCAGTTCAGTTTTGGTACTGTGACAATGACTGACGAAGTTGCTTTGAAAATACAAGTTTGTTCCTTAATTTTTTGTTTGGTAATTAAATTACTGCTAAAAAAATAACAATAATTTGAAGTAAATCATTAGAATTTCCTTAATGTCCTCCTGCCATCAGTATGGATGCTAGTTAAGTTTAATTTTTTAGCTGTTACTAGGGCTAACTAGAATCGCCCAAACTAGTTTAAAACCTCTGTACTGGCATCAGGAATGTCCGAGAAAACGTCTCCTGGTCCAACACAGCACAATTCTCACACTGCATCGGCAGCAGACTGAAGTGTAGACTACATGTCTGCAGGGTGTTTCTGGTCTTTATCGTATAAACATAATTTGTTAGTGTAATTCATGCATTCATCAGATAGTGTGGCGTAAGCTCAAGCATTTCCAGCTTCCTCTCTTTTGCACTTATGATTCATTCTGCTGCTGTAACTGGTCCCACATGGATACTCGAAATAGACTCGCACTTCCCCAGAAACAGTTTTAGGTCTCACCCCTACTTCAGTGGATAATCTCACTTGGATCCTGTAAACTGCTGCTGTAATCATACAGCTCACACTGAACATCCTTTCAGCACACTCAGTACTGTTTGACTTTATAGTACAGTTTTAGAAGAGTAATGATTTATAATCCCACTATCTGATGTCACTCAGAAGGGAACGAGTTCCCTTTCGAATCTGGTTCCTCTAAAGATCGCTTCCTTGCGTCATCTCAGGGAGTTTTGTGTCGCTGTTGCTTCTGGCGAACTCAGAGATGTAAATCGACATCTACGGCCACGTTTCTGTAAAGCTGCTTTGTGGCAATGTCTGTTGGTAAAAGCGCTACAAATAAAACAGTCCTGAACTGAACATTTTTTGAGCTGGATCTGCATTAGCCTCCCTGAAAACCACACTTGCTCTCAGCTGCATGGTTTCTTAGATAACTCTAGATGGCAGTGAAATGTAACATGAGAAGAGGTAACTCAAGGTTTTGTCTCAAGGTCAAAGTTGAAGTGGTCTTGAAGTGGTCTTGCAGACCCAAATCCTGCCCAGGAAAAGACTGCAATAGCTGTTCTACCAATTTAAAAAAAATGACAAATCTTTTTTTCAGTGATTTTATTGATACTTAAAATATCTATGAGGGAAAAAAAGGTTTATGAATGATCACAAAGGGATGTTTACGTGTAAACATTCTATACCACATACACGTTCAAATTCTCAATATACAGATATTAATCTGAGATTTATAAACGTCTTTAAAATGAAGTTTCCTCCCCTCTTCCTTCCCAAAACAACAGCAGGCTTCAGAAATGAGTGATGGCTTATGGGTAGTTTTGGGTGCTTGTAAGGGGAAGGAGGCCTTCAAACTAGCTCTTCAGGAGCAGTCAGAAGAAAACGGAGAGGGGTATCCATGGCTTTGTGAAGCAGCTCCTTCAGTTTTTCAGTCACGATGTGGAGCTCGTTCAACCTCGTACGTGTTCGGAGATCTCAGAACAGTCAGACAGCGGGAGGACAGATCCTCCCACAGGCCGTACAATCATACGTCAACCACGAGCAGTATCTACGCAAGATGGAACATGTCCGTTTCTACTACAGCATTCGTAAAAACAAGTGTGTGTGTCTGTGTGTGTGTGTGTGTGTGTGNGAGAGAGAAACCTCTAGCATAATGAACAGAATTCATTAAGGCTAAAAACATAAAAACACAGGTGTCCAACATGCATCCTTCATGGACTGTTATAGACAGACGTCCTCTGATTAGCTCACATCTTTCTACTGCATTTACACTTCATTTTTAACATGAACACCAACGTGGTACCACATACGATTAAAAAAAAGGGTGGTTAACGTTTGATAATGATCAGGTACTCTGAACCTTAGTAAAGACTAAAGACGACACACACTGCTCAACGATATAAAATGCTGACTAGTTTGAAAAAAAAAAAAGAAAACACAGAAGCTTTTAGGTCTGTTGTCATAACATGAGGGTTTTGGATTCTGTTTACTGCGAGGAACCCATCAGACCTGTTTCAACAGCAAGCCAGAGGTCACAGTCAGCACAGCGGCCTCAGGCAGACAGATTCTCTGCTGCTTAAAGCTTAAAAAGAAAAAAAAGCTCTGAGCGTGAATAAGGACGAATGCTGGCAGGTGAAGGATGAGGTGGTGATTCAGTAGGACAGGGCAGTGCCTTACTCATTAGGCAGTAACTGTACTGTCGGAGTACAGGAGATTTGCATTGCACATTCGGAGGTTGTGTGTGGGGAGGCGAAAGTAACGCTTAAAAAAAAAACCCTAACAAAGAGAGTTACGCCTATCCAATTAATTATCTAGTGTAATCCTTATAAACAATCGTCTAAAAGCGGTTTTAGAGATGAAGTGTCGTGGATAAGATCATACGGAGGCTGTGAGCTCGTGAGATTGAGTCTTGCAAAGAGCTTAACAGGGTTTTAACGCTAAATAAGATGCTCCAAAGTCAGCCAAAAAAACAGGCGTATGCACCCGAACTAACCTCATTTACAAAATTATGGCTTATTGTATGCTTATTAAAGTTTAAAACTTACCCTAGACCAACGGCCTAATGGGGTAACTAGTCTGATAAGTAAAAAAAAAAAGTTTCACTTTTGCCCCTCGGATTCGTCCGCAGGATGCTTCCACTCGCAGGTGTTTCGCTTTTTTTGGCCAAACACTGATGCTTTGTTTCTCCTAAGCCCCGGCAGCCGTCTCATTCCTGCTCATTTCCATTAGTATCTAATGACAACATCTCTCACAGATAAGGCCAAACCAGAGCTTCCCAAACGCACTCGTTTTATTTTATCCTTCTGACAGTAAACACAAACGTCACATCAACGGCTGTGTTAGTATGTTAGTAAAGCCTTTACTGTTCCTTTTTTTCCCCCCACAAAGCGTCCAATAAAAGATCTCTGTGGCGAGTAGAGACGTACACGCAGACTACAGAGACGGGCAACCTAGTGAACGGAAATCGCTATCTTTGTAGTTTTTTACAAACAGAAATTGCATAGTAGAATTGTGCCTTTGCTCTGAATTTCAAATGGGTTACAAATCTGAAAATCACAACATTTGTGGGGCCAGCCACTATTTAAAAAAAAAAAAAAATAGAATTGGAAACTTATATTGAAGATGTTGGCTTTAAAACCAACACACACACAGGCACACCTCAAGACACCTCAAGAACAATCAGCATATAAGAATATTTTTTCCTCCGTTAAAAAGGCGCACGATACACATAGACGCTTATACGGATAAGCACGTGTGCAAATGAAGCTCAAGTTTCTGTATTCTTTAAAAAAAAATAGATATATATCGAATCCAAGTATACTGAAAGAAGAAATAAAAGCCTTGAGACATCATCTGGAGCAGGAGCACTGAGGTATGGTTCAACACGATCCTCTTTCCAGAATCACAGTCAAGAGATTATGTGCTTTATTTCTTAAAGCCCGTCTTCTATTGGCACTTTGCTCAAGCAAGCATAGACATTACTCGGTCAAATCAATCCCCACTTTTCACTTTCTTCCCACAGGAACTTTTCACCAGGGGAGTTTCAAAGAGGCTCGCAAGTGGAGGTCTCACACACACANTTTCACTGGGTTTCAGTGGCAGGAAGTCTGTCCCGATGAAACGGAGCCAGCGTGCGGCTCCAGCAAGGTACAGTGATGGTCAGACTCTACACAATGACATTCTGTAGTAGAAGATTAAAGCAGCACATGATGGCCATCTTTCTTCTTTCGCCGTTCTTCTTGACTAATATTTTTTTTGTGAGTAAAAAAAAAACAAAAAGACGAAATAGGCAGAGAAAATAGGCTTTTATGTTGCGCAGGAAGCATCGGATGCTGGCGGTGTCTTTCTTCTTATCGTCGCGTTATCGTGATCTCCTTTTCCTGAAAAAGAAAGCACGCAAACAGCCATGCGCGCGCTTCCCGTGTCCTCTGCGCTATTCGGTCCTCTCTGGCTTTAATAATCGGCCTGGTTCACAATGACCTGGACGACGAAGTCTTTCTGGATCTTGGTGTCCTGAAGGCGTGTCTTGTCCGTGAGCAATTTGCCAGAGAAGAACCAGCGCTGACGTGCCACTTCGATGCCCTCCTGGGCCTGCAGCTGCTTCTTCAGCAGGCCCACAGGATCAGCCATGCTGGCACTGAGACGTACGTCCTTGCCTGTCGAGAGGCGCACCTTGAGCTGGAACTCCTTTTTGGGGGCTGTTTGAGCGTCTGCGTTTTCTGGCACGGATTCCTCTTCGCTCCTCTCAGTGATTAGATTGACAGGTGGTGCCAAGCAGTAGACGGGTAGCTGGTAGCGATTGCCAAGCTCATCGTAGCACTCCGTCAGGGATCCTAGGGGCGAGAGATGGAAACTGAAATCTATCTCTACCTTTTGCACAGATCATGGATATAGTACAACTTAAGTGAAAAGAATAACATTTTAGCATAGTAGTACGATTCAGGTGCTTGTAAGTGCTCGTTCGTCGGACGTGTGCTGGAAGATTGTAACGCTGCGTTCGGGGTGAGGTCGCAACTTGGAATTCCCTGCTTCCAACTGGTAAAAACTACAGAACACGCCCCCTCGACTTGAAATTTCAACCTCGTCAACTTGGAGTAGTCTTCAATACGACCAGTTCCTTCCCCCTTTACGGAGCGACGTCAAATCGGCATGGCTGCTCACACTGTGAACAGTGTAAAGTGCTCCTTCTCTACTTTTAAAGGAGTTTATAGCAGTATTGGCTTTAATCAGTCAATACACAGAGACAGCATCTGGTTAAACCTAGATCACTGACCATACTAATCACTGTTTTGAAAAGGTAATCGTTACAATTAGAGTTATCACGTGTATAAAATTAGCCGGCTAGCTCGAAAGTGTAGAAAGTGCCAAAGTGGGAAAATCACTTCATTACGACCTGCAAATTACCACTTACAAGGCACCATAATTCATGACTCAATTCAGCTAACTGAATTATGCACAATTCTAAATTCATTGTGAATGAACTTTCATGGTACAAACTTTCACAAACTGCATTAAAGGCACTGGAAGAAGCAGGTAATGGCTGTATCTGGCTGGATCCGCTCACCGTGTGGTAGTGTGATGCTGGCTCCATCCAGTATAGCCTGAGCTAGCTCATGGTCATTGCATTCCAGGGCCACAGCAGCCGCTTTTAAGGCATCCCAAATTTCCTTGCGGCCCTCGAATGCTGGTGCGGTGTCCCAGAACTCATCCCTCTTACTACGCAGCTGGCCTTCTGTCATGGGGTAGTCGCTCTTCCACCTGGGCTTGTCCTTCTTCAGAGGTTCATTACGGGCTGTGGGACACAACACATGCATTAGAATGACGTATCTGAAGACTGACATATATATATATATATATATGTGTGAGTACCTTGTACAAAAGTGCTTAGGCCACACAGACAGACAAACACACACAGACGCACACACACACACCCTTTATACTGTGACTGCCCGCAGAATGAACTACTCACCTAGCATTAGCTAAATAGCTAAAATATAAACTATGGTTGAAGGGAAAGGGGAGCTATCATTACTCAGGCGTATCATCACTCAGGCGTATCATCACTCAGGCGTATGTTTACTCAGGTGTATCATTACTCAGGTGTATCTTTACTCAGGTGTATCATCACTCAGGCGTATCATCACTCAGGTGTATCATCACTCAGGTGTATCATCACTCAGGCGTATCATCACTCAGGTGTATCTTTACTCAGGCGTATGTTTACTCAGGCGTATCATTACTCAGGTGTATGTTTACTCAGGTGTATCATTACTCAGGCGTATCATCACTCAGGTGTATCATCACTCAGGTGTATCATCACTCAGGTGTATCATTACTCAGGTGTATCATTACTCAGGTGTATCATTACTCAGGTGTATCATTACTCAGGCGTATGTTTACTCAGGTGTATGTTTACTCAGGCGTATCATCACTCAGGTGTATGTTTACTCAGGCGTATCATCACTCAGGTTTATCATCACTCAGGCGTATGTTTACTCAGGTGTATGTTTACTCAGGTGTATCATTACTCTGGCGTATCATTACTCAGGCGTATGTTTACTCAGGTGTATCATNTATCATTACTCAGGTGTATCTTTATTCACGTGAGTGATGAAGATAACCATAGGCAGCTAGCAGATAAGTAGATAAACAGAACTAGTTATGTGCTAGCTGTGTATGGTTATCTTCATCAGTCAACTGAGTAATGATATAATTTCCACAAAAAGAATAACCAAGATGATTATTTACTAACTTTCCACCAAGTTAAAGACTCTGTTTAGCAAAAACGCCTAAAACTCCATCACACCTGAATTCTTCTCCCTGACTGACTAGTTTGGACTCGCTCACGCTTCTACTCTCTCTCCTGATCGGCTGCTGGCTGCTGTGTAGACTGACTCCTTTCGTGCCTGGACTCTGAACCTTGAGGCAAATGTGCTCCTATTCTTGGCTGACAGGAGAGGAACCCTTTGTGGCCCATCTGCCTCCACATTCAACGTGCTGTGCATTACGAGACGCTTTTCTGCTCACCACGTTTGCCAGGAGTGGTTATCTGAGTTAGCTGGCCGTTCTCCTCTGACCTCTCTCAGCATTTCCGCCCACAGAACTGACACTCACTGGACCTTTTTTTGTCAAAGCCACAGAGATCACATTTTCTTTTATTTGATATGAAGATTAACTGCAGCTCTAGACCTGTAGGTGCATGGTTTTATGTACTGTGCTGCTGCCACATGATTTTGTGATTTTTATAAAAGCAAGAATATGTAAATGTTCCTAAATAGTGGATGATGAGTGTCAAATTTCCCACCAATCCCGAGCCAACACTCCTAACACAACAAGGACTGTGAATTACTATTACAGGATTGTCCAGGCAACTGACAGCGGCTCAGGAACAACATGATGGAGTATGAAAGAATAAAAAGAAATTGGTTGATTAAATGTGCATCCCAGTGATCGCAGTTATAAATAACTCGTCTCTGCATTAGAATTAGGATTATATGATCATATGCACATCACTGTACTGCCTATACACAACATTACAGTTATTGCTAACGTACTTGCTATCGTATGCTGGCTAGCTTGTCGCTAAGATACTATATACCGCTGATGTTGCTGTACTGCGATTTCAGTCCAAAAGGTTGCGTGAATGCTTAAAGTTCACTATAGCTGAACGGCACCAATAGCCACTCAGGCCCGTGACTGTAAATTGTCTGGTTAAAGCAGTTTTTTAGGAGCTTCATGTACTCTGATAAAGCAAACAAACAAAAACACACGCTTTCATGGCGGCACCCACGTTCTTTCCCCCACTTTGCACGCTGAATGTGCCGAGATGTGGGAAACGCCCTTATTCTCTCCCTCACTCTCTGTTCTCTCCCTCACTCTCTGTTCTCTCCCTCACTCTCTGTTCTCTCCATCACGCTCTCTTGGGCTACACCTGCTACTTCTGAGATGCCAGTGATCCTGACCCCTTCTGCTCCTCCTCGCTGCCTGACCCATCCTGATGCCCTACTTC
>CM074956.1:3728315-3739636 GCA_037577455.1 Pangasius macronema
GACCGTAGTACTGCCTCAGTTGTTAAATGAAACACCTCAGAGAGAAAGTGGAGTGTGTATGCTGGGAAGGGGAATAAGTGAGAACCTTTATACTGGAGTTAGGCTGATTATTGGCTCTGACACTCAGGTTCACGTGAACAACGTTTTCTATTCATGTCCTAGACATATGCAGGCTCAGGTGGTAGAACGTGGGACTTTCGATCTCAGGATTGTGGGTTCAAGCCCCAAGCTAGGCGCCAACCTCGTCCAATAGGGGTGCTAAGCTGCGCTCTCAGCACCGCGCCGGTCCCAAGCCGGGATAAACGGGGAGGGCGGCATGAGGAAGGGCATCCGGCGTAAACCCTGTGCCCAATCAGTACGCGGACAATGGAAGGTGATCCGCTGTGGCGAACCCTAACGGGAGCAGCTGAAAGAACGAACTTTAGAAAAGTACCATGGGGAAAAAAATGGTTATCTACTAGGAATGGCTGTTAAGATATTCCCAAGAGTTTGGACAGTGACAGCTCCACGGAACAGAGCCTTATGGGAATTAGATCTATAAAAGACGACTTAAATATTTACAAAAGAGTCTTACAAACAGAGGGAGAGAATCAAAACTTCATATCGCTGGTCATATGGTGCTTGAATGTCAATTTGAAGCACTCTGTAAATAATGGACCTCTAAACAGTTCAGTTTGTGAGTGCATCACTAGGAATAAGCAGGCAGGAGAGGAGGAAAAAAAAAATAAAAAAAACAGCAATAATGCTATGCCATGTTCCACCCCCAACCCCGCTGTCACCACGTGAACAACTCAGTTTCACCCTGATATAACACGATGCCCAAACCTGGTGTCTGCCCGTGTGTGTGTGTGTGTGTGTAAAATTATGTTGTGTGAACCGACGCGCTGAAACCACAGTTTCCGACTGGCATGTTATGTACGCGCAGCCTATAACTGCTTTCTGTTCGTGAAGCCCACACCGTGTTGCTGCTTTGCTGCAGCAGAGACACGGTGTTTGCTCGAGCGCTGTGGAAAAAGTATTTGAAAACATCCATCGGCTCTACGCCCACCGCTAGCCTCCACCGTAATTCAGCTGGCTCTCGCTAACAAAAACTCTTCTCCATGTGCAGGGCGGCTGATAAGCAGCAGCACATCAAAGCAGAACAACAAAAAGACAAAAGATTTCAAGGAACAAAAAAAATAAAAATAAAAATAAAAAATCCGTGTGTGTGTCTGTGTGTGTGTGTGTGTGTGTGTGTGTGGATGGATGGAGAGTTTCTGAAAAGATGCTATGATGCTCGGTGGCCAAGGAAGGGACAACCGGCTATAAGAAACGGTTTTAAAAAGGTCACCTTTCATCCAAACAAATTATTTATAGCGTGGGCGGCTTAGGTGCGGCCACGTAATCAGGATTTGCCCTGCTGCCTTGTTTCGCGCTACTGCACAACAGGAGGTGAAAGACATAGTCAGCATGGACGTGCCAAAACCATAAAGACCTCCAGAAAGGAAACAAAGCTCAGTGCAGGTCCTAGTGATACAGAATGAACCTCCTCCGGTTGCTCAATATGGAATGACTCATTAATCATGAGAGAGGAAGAGATGGCAGACAAATAAGCACATAACCATACACAGATCAGTGGGGGGGGGGGGTCTGAACAAGGGGGGGCAAAAACTCTAAAGTGCCCTAAAAGGCTCTGGTAAGTGTAACCTGATCACGAGCGGTGTTTCATCTGAACAGGTCCGATACTGAAAATGACCTTTCCCGAACGCAGCGTGCTCAGCTGAGCGCCTGTAATGAGCGTGATCTTTACGCACAGAGATATTAGAGGTTACAGCGGGACGGCAGCAGAGGGCGTTTACAAAACGCATGCGTGTTCATAGATCCTGGGAGTTTTTCAGGAGAGTGAATTTACAGAGCTGTTCCTGGAACATCGTAATCGTTTCTTGGGTATTAAAATATTGTTCATGAGGGACACGCGACAGAGCGTGCTGCGATACGGCGCGAGAGAGGAGGGAAGTGTGTCGATTGTGTGTAACGGCGCGGTCTGGAGTGTGTTATTCCACTCGCACCACAGCGATTTGCCAACGGTTATTTTATTATACAAGTTATTAGTTATTTATACAACGATATTTTATTTATTAGTGTACAAAACATCGCACATTTTAACGATTCATGGTTCGATTTAATGTTGGGGAGCATCTAAAAGATAGCTTAGCTCCTGTTCTCACTTACATTATAGCCGTCTCATTCCCTCCCCTGTCTCTCTCTCTCTCTCTCTGTCTCAGTCTCTCTCACTCTCTCAGTCTCTCTCTGTCTGTCTCTCTCTCTCTCTGTCTGTCTGTGTCTCTCTGTCACAGTCTCTCTGTCACAGTCTCTCTGTCTCACTCGCTCTCTCTCTGTCTGTCTGTCTCTCTCGCTCTCTCAGTCTCTCGCTCTCTCAGTCTCTCTCTCTCTCTCACTCGCTCTCTCTCTGTCTGTCTCTCTCTCTCTCTCAGTCTCTCTCTCTCTCTCAGTCTCTCTCTCTCTCAGTCTCTCTGTCTGTCTGTCTGTCTGTCTCTCTCTCTCTGTCTGTCTGTCTGTCTCTCTCAGTCTCTCTCTCTCTCTCTCTGTCTGTCTCTCTCAGTCTCTCTCTCTCTCAGTCTCTCTCTCTCTCTCAGTGTCTCTCTCTCAGTGTCTCTCTCTCAGTGTCTCTCTCTCAGTGTCTCTCTCTCAGTGTCTCTCTCTCTCTCAGTGTCTCTCTCTCTGATTCAAAAATGAGCAGCCTGTCCATTTTCTGAGAAACCGGAAAGCGTAATCTCCTCTTTCCTGAACACTTTCCTGAGCGGAGACTGTTACAAAGTGTTTACAACAGAGACTCATTCCATTAAATGTCTCCTAAAAAAAAAAAAAAAAAAAAAGGTCACTTCAGCAATTATACATTTTACTTTGCACTTTTTTTTTATATCCATTTATTATTATAAGTCTTAGATTATGTGGAGCGTCCTCCATACAAGTCCTTGTATATGAGCGGTTACTATGGAAACAATATAGCTTTGCTGTTATATAGAAATGATGTGCACCTTTTCACCATATTAAAATGTACTTCAAAAAGGAAGAAAGCTATTGAAGGAAGACTGAATACACGTGGACCTTGCTGTGACCTTGACCCTGTTTGGATCAATTCTGAAATCTAATCAGTACATCTGCTGGTTACAATCATAACTCAATAAAAAAATAAAATCCTACAAACATTCAACCACCAGTTCTTGGTTTTTTTGCCCGAACAAGAAACTCAGGAAGACACGTGGACAAGCCGAAAACATGACGTCTCCCCCACAGACGTCCTCCACTGGGCATAAAACAGCCAAAGCCCAGGGCAGAAGTCAGAGCTTTATTTCTGAATTTTCGAAGAGGGGTGATGAAGTAAGCAGAACAGTAAGTTTCTTTAATCGTGGATCTTGGTCATATAATGTGATATGGAGAGCATGTTATCACACCGTCCCTTACAGAATTCATCTCAAACAGTCAGTCAGTGTAAAACCGGCTTTAGAAGATTATATCCACTGATTTAAAAACCTTCAACGTAACCGGGTCTGGTTTATTGAGATGATCAGACAGAGAGATCGATAAATCGGCAAGAAATCAATGAGACGCCTAAATAAATAAAATAAATAAAGCGTGAAATGCTGGCTAAATGCGTGCAAATATCCGAACTGATCTCGGCTGACTCTTCCTGTTTAACCTGCTCGTTTAACCAGCGTGCTGCCGAACCACACACGGATCGTTCGTCTCAACGCAGCGACTGCAGCCATGGCACTTCTCCTCAGTCAAGGAAGGGAAGGAAGTGAGCATTATGAAGCTACGTCATATCATCCCATTGTTATAGTCACATGGCAAGTCTTTCGCCATCGATTATCTTATCTTATGTCCAAAACACCACACACACACACACACACACACACACACACACACACACACCCCATGCTGTAACTAAAGATAACCCACTGGGGGCTGGCTGTTAGCGGTTCGTGTATCACAACCTCCATGAGCATGCGTCATGCCTGGCTGCGCTGCTGAGGGTGTAAAGGATCATTCTATGGACTTTCTGTCATTTGCTAACAGGCAGCTCTGAATCTTCATCAGCTAGCTACGTATCCTGGTGTATCCGAGACACGTCCCGTCTGCATTCAGTAACTATTTATATAGACGGATGTGTTTCCGTGTTAGTTTGGCAGTGCTACCAATAACAACTGAAGGAGACTCAAAATGACAGCCTGCTCCTTGAAAGGATCACCTTGCGTTCTCTGTTGAATGGCACTCCAAACCTGCAATCAGGTTTTTAAATCCTTTACATGTACCGTCATGCCATAAAACCTCGGCCTAGTCCACGGAGGGAAGTACGAGTATATATACGCATCCGTTATCTGGTGCGCCTTTCCATCCGCGCTGAATCCACCATCACAAACGCGCCTGTTTGAGCAGATCACCGTACGAAGTCATTTACACTCTCTGGTTCTCATTAGTGAAGTGATGATATTTTGCACTATGATATATATTTTTAATTTCCGCTTCAGGTTTAAAGCAGATCTTCATCTGCCTGTGGTGCGAGTCGGACGTGATAACGTGACACCAGTGCAAAACAATCGCTTCAGATTGTCTTATTTGCAGCCATAAACCAATCAGACATGGTTGAGCATTAACAGGTAGGCTAAGTGTCGTCACGTCAGTTGTTTACGCCTCTGATGTAACAGGACATTCACGGCTTTTACTTTTACCTCTCCGGCGTATCACCAGGACTCGACGTTAGATGAAAACACAAAACTACGGATGACCTTAAAGCAACTTTCTGGATTTAAATACACCACAACACGTACACGTCGCGATATATTATTACATCCATCCTGATAAGTGAATCCCTACACATGTGGCACTGCAGTGGTCCTGTACATCGGCTGTACACTGGATCTACGGGGCAATAACAGTCATATAGTACACTACTCGGGGGTACGGTTTTGTCCACGGAGACGCCCGACTCTACAAATCGGCTGCAACCCGAAGCAGTGCACTACATGGTGAATACGCAACAATTGTGATCTCCACAACTGGTGGTAAAATGGTGGAACTTTTCTTCATTATCATTTTAATTAGCATTTGACTGCATTGTATTAATATACGCTTTGTGTTCAGGCTGCCTAAACGGAAGGAACGGAAAGGTTTTGGAAAGACTACATCCTTAAACACTACAAAAGCACGATTCTCAACATAAATTGCACAACAATCGTTCGTTCAACTTCCTGTACCAGTAACTGTCGCAATATATTTCCCCATACGTCGCGCAACACCCACATGTGTCACAATAAGGCAAGTATTACTAAACAATAAAAAAACAAACGGGAATGTTAGGTGTAATAAAATTACGACGATGCCCTCTTTACACTGTGTTTATCACTTTAACGTGGACTCGTTAACCTAAAGCAGCCTCTGAATGTGAATACTGTGCCATCTTGGTGCATGCCAATAACACAAAATTCACCTTATTAATACTAGTATAGAAATGTCCACGGCTACACAAGTCTGGAGAAGGGAAGTAACATCACGGAGCTACAGATAAGCATTAGCATGGACAAGACCATTTAACAGCACAGCCGCAGTAACCTGGAGGTGAGCTGTGTGTCATTTGAAACCCAAAATAATTCTGCTGACATAGATGCAAATGAATGAACAGTGCCTTCACTTCAGGGGGAAAAAAAAAAAAGAAAAAAGAGGGGGGAGGCAGGTTAGAAGAGGAGTTTATGACGATATAAACGCAACACAAATTCTTGCAGCGTAATTGCGGCCCGGAATGATAAACGGCGTAAAGTGTTTTGTTCTCGGCTCGTTTTTCCAGGCTGCTGACTGATCTTAAGTGAGATGAGATTGGATATCGGACACGGCGCTGATATCTGGGCGTGTCTCCTCGACTCTGCATGTCGCAACACTTCCGTAGAGATCGCAAAGTTGGCGTGAATGTTAACGACACTGTAGTTTCAGAGACACCGAGGCACTGCAGCTCGGGCCGACCAGACACGCTTCACCAAAGGACAGAGTCTGTAGAGAAATGAGGCAGAACGTAATGCTAACTCAGACCTAGCGAACGGCTCGGGAGCTCATGGCAGAGGGGAAGATCAGGTTCTATATTATATAAACTGCATTGTTGATGTTTCTCCTGTGGGAATCCAGCTCCGTATCAATAATATCTGCACTGCACTTTAACTGGAACGCTGCGGCCCTGTTACTGACTCCCACACACACTCTTGTTTTTATTATCAGGTCTATTGCTCTTAATGCTGTTTGAACTTGGGTTATTCCTCCAGTCTGGATCCGTGACTCTCTAGCCTACATCAGAACCCAGCAGGACTTCACAAACTGGCACTTTACACACCGTCCTGTGTGTATGCAAACACTGACATTATAAACAGGTAGTGCTGCTGGAGGAGAAACACACTTCACGTTTTATCGACGCGTTTCCGTGCTCCAACAGATCCGGTTTTAACTTGGTTTAGGGCTTTTTGATGAGGCGAGGTGTGTCTGAGCAGGGAAAAGGTTGTGGGTTCAAATCCCTGGCACGTCAGAGAGCTACTGCTAGGCTCCTGAACTTTGCTCTTGACGTAAAAATAAATGAATAAATAAGTAAAAAAACACAACAATCTGAAGGAATTGCACGTTCAGTCAGTCATCATCTTCAGTAAGCACTAAATCCTGGTCAGGGTCGATGGATCTGGAGTCCATCCCAGCAAACTGCATTATTAAATCTTTATAATTAACCTGAGCTCCCCAGTGACGTCCAAGATTTATACTGTAACGACATTCTGAGGTTTAGCTTTAAAGCTCTTTCATCAACATGTTGGTCTACTTTCTCTTTAGTTAACAGTTACCTACACAAGGCTTTATCCTCATTGTATATCTCTGGACACAACAGAATTAGGAGCGCCGCTTCTGACTGGTGTCATAAAAAACAAACATATAACATTAGGCAATAAATAAGCTATAAAGTGCGTATGCCGTATAGTATAAAAGTGTGTATGTATGTACAGCAAGTGACTAAGTCATAATAATACACACTGAACGGAATTACCCACAATGCTGTTTGACTACCAGCTGATTTCAGCTCTTGCTTCATTCATCTCTACATGAAAAGAGCGATGCAGCAGCGCTTTAGTCCTTTAGTCCGTCCAGCTCTCACTTTCGTGCTAAATAAAAGAACTCCTCACCTCGATCACTAACTAGCTGAGCCTTTCCTGTAATTTGGCACAACGGCATCACATAAACGCACTGCATTCTGGGACTCTGAGTCCAATGTTTGCTGTCTCCGCTGTTTCCGTGTCAGATTTCTCATTGATACGATGATGAACGTCGCTGGACAACAAGACACGCCCACTCTTTTGCTTTATGAGCTAACTGTGAACCCTGGCTGTTATCACTTATGTTTGAGCTCAGTGATTTTTTTCCCGTGTTGTTAAACAGCACTGTAACTGCAATAGCGATAGCGATAACGATGTCCCCTCGTGACATCAGAGCGGCACATGACCTCTAACTGCTCATGGGAATCACACAAGTACAGCACCGACCGACGAATTAGCACCACCATCACTAAACACACTATGAAAATGTTTCATGTGTGTACTCTTTAACTGCTCAGTGGAAACAGCTCTGAAAGGTGGTAGATCTCCTGTAACATGCTTCAGCAGATGTCTTAAAGGTGCACTAGGTAAGATTAGTCTCTTCCCCCCTTCCCCAAAGTTTAGGTCTCTAAAGTTTAAATGGGTTCAACAATTTGATCTGAATGATCCCAGCCCATTTTCACGAAGCCCCATCCCTAAGATCTTCAGCGGCTCTTGGAGCATTGTGTCTATAAAATATGACTGACAGAAAGTGCAGCCACACACAAACAAGCATTCCGGGCCGGAAGCACATTCTCCAAATGGGCTTTCTCAGCGACTTTATACACTTTTTCTAAGGCCATGGCTTAATCCATTGTTTCTTGAAATCATGTTCTGTTAGCCTTCCAGGTTAATGGTAAAAGTAAGGAACTTAAAAAATCGTCTATCGCACCTTTAACTGAGCAGAAGTCTTACCTCCACGCTTCCTCTGGCCCCTTCCTCGGCGAGACGAGCCTCGGGACTCCGGCCGCTCTCTCCCCACACATCCTCCCATGGTGCTCAGTTGATCAGCGGCCACATTGCTCTCTGCTCACAGCTTAAAAGCGCTAGAGACCTCCGTGTAGAGCTTCCTTTGTTTCTGCTGCATGTGGTGCGGTCGGTCCGGTGTCGGTGTCAGAAAGCAGCAGCGTTAATGGAGGACTTTTTCACCTATTGGAAAGCATCAGAGCGGTCAGTGGCTTCTCCTGCTGTTTACTCGTTCAGAGATCAACTTTAAAGGGCTGATTCCCTGCTAGCAGCCAGCCAGGCTTTTTAAAGACGAGCTTCTGAGAGAAGAAAAAGTTACACGACGGTGTCTTGCTCGCTTTGAGGAAATGAGTCGCGCTGAAATGATTTGTTATTGTTTCACAGATTCAGCTGTAAAACTCCGAGCTCCTGAGTCTCGCGCGCGGTTTCCGTTGAGCAGTAAACCCACAGCAGCGCCTCCGGGCGGCTCGGTCACTAAACTAAACAATATTCCGGTATAAAGTTACTGAAATCGGTTGGCCTACCTTGGACAGGGACTATTTTCGTCGAAGTTGGTTTCAATTTCTGAAGTTGTTTCNNNNCAAACTAACCAACTAACTAATTAACTAAGCCAGTGAGGGGAATTATAAGTTCTGTAACTTAACAACGCTTCCTGACGAAACGAGAGAGTAAAAGACGACTACGGTATGTATCTCCGGGTAAAGACAGCGGGGCAGAAGGGGCAGTTCACCGACTCGCCGCTTCACTCCACTTGTGTGCGCGAGAACAGAGGCGAGTTATTTCTGGCTGAAAAACAAGCTCGCTTTAGCTAAACCTGCCCGTTTACAAGCTCTCAGCTGCCGTCTACACGCAGAACTACAGTTAACAGCGATATCACACTCCAAATTCACTTCTTAATTCGCCAAAAGGCCCAACATGGGCCGGTAAATCTGCGAATTCAGCCTCTCCTCCGATTCCCCTTCGCTCGGTCTCTATCCGTAATCGCGCTTTGGCCAGGTTCAGCTGCTCTTCACCAGCCTTGTGCGCATGCGCGTAGTCCGACCGTCGCCTCCTACGTCACACGGAAACCATCAGCGATTGGACGAACTCCGTATCTCGCTCTTGGTTTGTTTTTATATTTAAATAAATTACGCGAAATCGATACAAAAAAAAAACCCGCGACAAATAATTTGTAAAATATAATATATTTATAAATGTATATTTCTATAATATAATTTTCTTTTATTTACTAGCGAATTTACTTGCGCGAAACACCGTCTGCGCATGCGCCAAGGAGATGCGTGAAGCTGTTCGCGATGGCTGCCGACAGTGTTCAAGTGTTAGGTCTGGTGGAGGAATTTGTATCGGGACAAGCTGACAGTTCAGCTGCAGATATCGCGACAGGTTGGTAATCCGTCTCTGAGTCATGAATACTGTTGCTATGAGCGAGCAGTAATCCCACGTGCGCGTGATGCTGTGTGTGCAGCCCGTAACTTGCTACTAAACGGGCACTGTTTATTCCACACGTATTCCGGATAATCCCGCCTCCTCGCCTGTGATTGGCTAATAATTCAGACTTCAAGGATTCTTGCTGTTTAATTGGTGAGCTGCTTCTTTGTGTGAACAATTGGCCAATCACAGCAGAGGAGGTGGGATCGTATGAATACGGGTGAGGAAAAAAAAATCAACGTCTGTAGCGCGACGAGAATGATGCTAGCTGTCTCACCACATCCTGTGTGCACTAGGAGCAGAAACTGCTGTCTCTGAGCAAAGCAAGAATTGTCATAAAGCTGACAGAAAGTGACATGTGGAAGCCAGCAGTCTGGTGGTTTGTGCTGGCTGATCAGCAGTGTCCGAGTAAACAACCTCGTTACTGACTTCTGCATCAGGCATGCATGTCCAGGGGGTTCCAGTGGACCCTAGAGAACAAAAGTTATCCAAGACAAGAGGCCCAACATTCATCCTGTTGCCTCTGTCCTACACTCTACTGTATATAGTCAACTGGATGTTCAGAAAGAAGCAATTTAGGATTCTGTTTACTTACCTAAACTTCATATTCCTCTTTTTCTGAAGGAGTCAAGACTGGACAGTTCTCCATACTTCAGCTGGTTGAGGCACTGGGGTAAAGTATCACGCAAAATCACACAGACACAGTTTTTAGCAGCACCTCAGATGAAAGTGTGAAGCTGTGCACTGTGAGTTCAACATCAGCCCAGATTACACTGTACCATTTTCGGCCCTGGTTTTGACAAAAAACAAACATCGTTAAAGAATTCTTTGATCGCGAGTTGAGATTTGTGGTCTTAGAATGAGTAATGTGACATGCTCACCGACAGCCAAGAACGTCAGACTGGCAAGATTTTATTACAGTCTCGTGTGACCGCCGCTACAACGCTCGCCTAAAAGCCACTGGTAGGACGGCAGCATAGTGGAAATGGTGAAACATAAAGGAAGAGTGGCTTGTTGAATTGCAGAGCATATCTCCAGCGTCTCGTAAGAGCTCTGTCATGACGGGGATTAAACCGAGACCTTGCACATACCCAGATCGCTCTGATCGATGATGGACACAGAATGTAGTCCTTACCCTTACTCGCAGGTCTTCATCTTGTTCAGATCATCTCATAGGGTGCGATTAAAAGATGCTGTGGGTGTAGTGGGATGAAATATCAAACCTTCCAGTGGATATAAGACGTCTACACACCCCTGTAAGAATTGAAGGTTTTTGTGAGGTAAAAAAAAAAAAAAGGAACCAAGTTACACCTTTTCAGATCTTTTACTACCTTTAGTGTAATATAGCAATTGAAAAATTTTAGGGGGAAAAATGTGCAGTAACCTGGTTGCATAAGTGTGCACACCCCTTAACTAATACTTTTTTAGAGCACTTTTTGCTTGTAATACAGCACTCAATCTTTTAGGTAAGCGTCTTTCCACTTCTAGCACATCTTGATTTGACAATTTTAATCCGGTCTTCCTGAAAATATTGCTCCAGGTCTGTCAAGTTCTGAGGCGATGATCAATGCACAGCCTTCTTCAAGTCATTCCACAGGTTTTCGATAGGATTTAGACTTGGGCTCTGATTGGGCCATTAGTTAGACTTGGAGAAAGCGTATGACAGGATGCCGAGAGAGGAGCTGTGGTACTATATGAGGAAGTCAGGAGTAGCAGAGAAGTATGTCAGAGTGGTGCAGGACATGTATGAGAGGAGCAGGACAGTGGTGA
>CM074956.1:3739736-3751904 GCA_037577455.1 Pangasius macronema
ACCCCTGAAGGGAAAAGCCGAAAGAAGAAGAAGCTCTGATTGAGCCATTTTGTAAAATATTAATATTCTTCTTCAGAAGCCTTTTCTTTGTCCAAGTGGGTTTGGGCTTTGGGTCGTTATCGTGCTGGAAGGTGAAATATTTCTTCATCTTCAGATGTCTAACAGAGGCCTGCAGGTTTTGTGCCAAAATAGATTGGTATCCATGATTTCCTCTATCTTAACTAGAGCCCAGTCCCAGCTGAAGAGAAGCAGCCCCATAGCACAGTGCTGCCACCACCATGCTTCACCCTGGGTATGGTGTTTTCTGAGTGATAAGCTGTTTTGTTTTTGTGCGAAAAACATAACTTTTGGATTACGCCCAGGAAGTTCTATCTTGGTCTCAACAGACCACACCCCATAGCCCAGACATGTGAAGAGTATGAGAGAAAGTTGTCACTTTCATGGCGAGAACAGTACTTGCCAGATAATCTTGCAGCTCCTTTAATGTTGCCGTTGGTCTCTTGGCAGCCTCCCTGATAAGATTTCTTCTTGTCCTTTTGTTAATTTTGGAGGGACGTCCTGTTCTTGGTAATGTTACTGTGGTGTCCCTTTTCTCCACTTGTTGATGAAGGCCTTCACAGTGTTCCATAGGACATCTGATATTTTGGAAATTCTTTTGTTCCCCTCTCCTGATGATATCTTTAGACAGTACGTGCTTTTTCAGCTGGCTTCAGCAGTTGGATGAGTTCAAGAAGATGTCAAGAAAATCCTACGGAAACAGCTGATCTTTTATTTGGGGTTAATCAGAATCACGTCATTGATGACCGCTGTATGATAATTACTTTTGAACATGAGATTGATTGTGATTGGTTCATTCTGAGCACATGTCCCATCACGCTTGTGCAACCAGGTTGTTGTGGGGTTTTTTTCCTGATTTTTCCACATGCATTTTTTTTGGTGGGAAAATATCTGATACATGATTTATCTTGGTTTCATTTTTTTTGTTTATTTGTTTGTTTGTTTTTTTACATCACCATAACTTTGGGTTGTGTAGACTTCTGATGTCCACTGTATATTGTTTAAAGGATTATGATACAATGTAAAATGCAGTGTAGAGTCTATAAACATGACTACAAGAGGTGCAAGTAGAATAAATAAGAAACCAGGTCACAGTGCAGCCCTTCAGTTTCAGTAAAACAAGCAGCATGCAAACGCTAAATAAAATCCGTCAGTATGGTTAAACATCAGGAGAGACTGTTCTGTACGCAAACCCTAGAGCAGCTTCAGACTAAACCACACAGCGGTATTCTCCAAAACCTGAGCAAACTGCTTGACCATGCAAAATATTGTAACAGAAGAGACATTTTCTGCATCTGATCAAAGGCACGTAGCTTGACTGGCTGTTTTATTGCTGCTTAGGTTAAGTTTAACAAGCTCTCAGACTCAGACACGAGGCCGAGGGGTGCAGCTCCTCTCTCAGGTTCTGCAGGAATGCTACAGCGGCTTTTCCGAGAGCGAAGGTAAGCGGTTGTCGCGCACTCTACATCCTGCTCCCAGCTTGTAGAGCTTCAGCAATACTGATAGAATCCCGAGCCGGGACTGAAAAAAAGAGTTGTGAGCGAGTATCCATTCCCAGTATGTTCTGAGGTTTAAATGTATCTTTAAATGGGTAAAAAAAACTATAATGCATCAATCTTTAATTAATAAGAAATTGTGGTATAAATGTATTATTTATAAATACTGTGGTATAGCAGTTTGAATAGAAACACTCGAGACTTGCCCCATTGTGTTTTGTTTTTATTCCTTACATAATATATTTCATAATAAGACACATTCACAAGCAGTGGAATATTGCTCATATCATACATGTGCGTGTAAGTTTGTATCTAATTCAGAGCTTGTAACAATATAAATTTTAGGTTTGATTTTTAAAGATTGGAATATACAGTACATAATGTGAACCTTGAGTCAGATGCAATAAATTAGTAATTGTGTACTCTGTCTAGTGCAGAAGCTTTGTGATTTAATTTGTGAACTCTGTGTGCAGTGAAGGTCCTGGTAACGTTCTACGAGAACAGGCTAAAGGATCACTATGCAATCACGCCACATGTTCTCCGCGGACTCGCAGCTCTCGTAAGCCCGAGCACACACACCAGCATCAGGGTGAATCTGTTGATTCATTTAGACACAGTAATGATCAGATTAGTGAGGAGATACAGGTTAGTGTTTGGGTCAATAATGAGTCATGTGATTTGAAGGTAGTGGTTGTGTAATGATTAAAGTTCTGAACTAGTGACCGAAAGGTTATAAGTTCAAATGTCAGGAGTGCCAGAGAGCTACATTTTAGATCTTCTTTATCCCTCAGCTGCTCTGCAATGTGCCTGGATTGTGATTAGCCTCATTTGTAAATGATCTCAATCTTACAGGCGAAGTGCACAGTGCTGCCTCCGGGTTCAGCAGTATCTATTCTGAAAGCCCTCTTCCAGGATGTGCATGTGCAGGTGAATTAACCCAGAACACTGACATGGATAAAACTCTCTCTGTGTGTTAACGTGCTTTAGTTCTGTTCATTCTCAGAAAGCACCACCAAATGCACACGGAGTTAGACGTGAAGCATTAACGGCCTCATCCGCTAACCTTTTCACTGGTGTTTGTTGTTCATTTCGACAGTCCCTGATGTTGACTGAACGGTCATGCGTCTACAACATACTCATCAGCCTCATGAACTCGAGAGAAAAGGGTAAGGAAGCTGGCGTTATTCGCCGGGGTTGTGTCGGTGCTGATATGACGTGGCGATATTCAACGCAACGCTGTTATTAACATCACTTCGTAATGCCGTCGGTGTGATGTGGTGTGGTGTGGTGTGATATAACGTGGTTGTTATTTCTTCCATCTTCACAGTGCTGGTGAAATCTCAATTCTGATTGGCCAGAAAGGTTTTTTTGCCTTATTAATTTAAAGACCAATTTAAAGGCAGTTTCACATACAGCTAACAACGTTAAATGTAACTAAAATATCTATAATATAATGTGCTGTTCTTTCAATTTAAAAAAAAAATGCTATATACATATAATAATTTCTAAATTGCGGTGGTGTAAAAAAAAGTACTGTTATAATAAAATACTGAACTCTAATTCAGCAACCGTACTTTATTCATTTACCTTGTCTTTGTACTTTTCTTTTAATTTCTAAAAGGCTAAACGTGTGGGATTGGTCTATAAGGTCGGGGTTACTACTTAAGTACCTGGATAATATTGACTAATACTGTTGAACTGTGATAAAAGTGATATCTTTGTGATATTAAACTATGTGAAATGTCTATTTGAATACATATATTCTGTATTTCTAGTTGTTAAGAGCTTTGCTTTATACAACGCTAAACTGAGGGGTTGAGGATCTTAACTCTAAAGATAGCCAGAGGGCAAGTGGGCATTGAAAGATTTTGACTTGGTGACTACGAATGTTTGGGCTAAATTAATGTTCTTCACGATTATCGCTCTAACTTCGATCCGTCCTGCTCTGACGAGCGCTGTCTCACATGCTTTGGCTCTTTACTTTCCTACTTCTGCAGAGCTGAAGGGTTTGGGTCCAGACTTTGTGTTTGGATTTGTGCAGGCTGTAGATGGAGAAAGAGATCCTCGCAACCTACTGCTGGCCTTCCAGATAGCCAGAAACATCATCTACAGAGGTTACGACTTCAGTGAGTACAGATCTGGAGACACACACTCAGTCATGCCTAGTCTAATAGTCTCCGACTGTAATACAAATGTTTAGTCTGGAATTTCGGTCAGATAAGATGAAGGAATGCCCCATGAAGGCTTTGTCTTTGGCTAGTTAGCATCAGTAGCTAAGCAGATGTCTCTGACTCATTCTTTTCTCCTTAGATCCGTTTACAGAGGAGCTCTTTGAAGTCACGTCCTGCTACTTCCCCATAGACTTCACGCCTGTGCGTAGAATTCCAGCTTCTCCTTCAAGCACAATAACAAATAATCTTGTAGGAATTTTTATGGCCTTGGACAGTCTGTTAATCTGCAGTCACGAGCAGCTATAAAGTGTGATGTGATCTTACTGAGTTAACAATTTTGAGTAATGTTAATTGCAAAATGGTGATGCAGTTCTATAGACAGTTTTATACAGATGATAGTTTGGATGCCTTGTAAGGACTGCGACTCTGGTCATACACACGTTATCTCCAGTATTATTCTCCTTCAGGAGTGCCTATTTAAAAATTTTCTCCTGCTCCCCATGTTGTGTTTAGCCACCCAATGACCCTCACGGCATCACGCAGGAGGACCTCATCCTGGCTCTACGGGCCGTTCTGACAGGCACGCCACGATTCGCAGAGGTTTGCCACAAAACACTCTCATAAATCATTACACACTGATTCTGAAATTGTACTCAGAGCACAGGTAGACAAGTGATAAATTCATTAGCTAGCACACTGGCAAAATGAAAACTCCATTGTGCTGCAGTCCCATATTTTAGTTCCCCAGAAACCAAACTGACGAGGCTGAAACGTGCTAGCTAACGTGATGTAATAACGTTGCTGCTGCTGCTGAGGATGTATAGGATAGCCTAAATATGACCATGGGAGTGCTGTGGATGCTACCACACAAGACTCCCTAAAGATGGCTGTGGATGTTCTTACTAGGATAGCCTAAAGAATGCCGTTGTTAAGAACAGTTTGCAGTCAGGTCTCCATCAGTGAACGGTTGATAACTTCAGTTTGATATGATCGCCTTCAAATTAAAACTGGAGTGATGTTCGTACATCACCTTGTTCCTTTGAGCAGATTTAGCACTGCTTGGCTCTGTAGTACACAGTTATAGAAGAGAAATGATTTATAATAACACTATCCGGTGTCACCCAGAGCAGGGGTTGCCTCTTGAGTCTGGTTCCTCTCAAGGTTTCTTGCTCTTGTCATCTCAGGGAGTTCTTCATTAGGAATAAATTTAAAAATATACATTTAAGTTAAGTTTCATATCCAGATTTCTGTGAAGCTGCTTTGTGACCAATGTCCATTTTTAAAAGCACTGTGTATACATATATATCTAAAATTGAATTATATTTAGTTTATATATATTTATATTTAGATAGTTAAATGCATTGATACACACTAAGGGAAACAAGCACACATATAGAAATAAATGTGTGTGTGTGTGTAATATATTTGTCTGACAGGCAACTACAGATTTAAAAAAAAAACACACTAATATCCCGAGCTACTGATTTGGTGCAGCGGTTATTCTCCGTGCTTCAGAACCAATCAGAACTCAGTATTGACTTTCCGATGATTCAAGGATGATAACCTTGTTCCTTGTGACCCGTCTGATGTTTCCGTCACATTTATATTACGTCTACACGCAACAAATTGTTTTTGTCTGGGAATCTAAAAAATAATGTAGAAAAAAGGACAGAAGGATGAGCTTGGATATAAAAGTGTGGTACCTAAACAAGCTACGTGCGATTAAAGAATGTGGAAACAAAACGGTGTTTATTCAGCTGGCTATGAACGTGAGATACTAAGGCATGTACTTTACATTTCATTGACACTCTGTTTGTTGTCCTGTAATGTGACCACAACACCAGGACGATGGTACATCTAGTCAAAACTAAAGCTGCTGGCAAATGAAGTCAGCGCAGATGAATGCATCTTTGGCTTTTAGATTTTCTTGTTGTAATTTGTTTCGCTGAGACGTTACTAGACCGTGCTTTAGAACGTTTACTAACACTGCCCTAATTTGCTATGTGCAGGTATGCATAAAGGAAGTAGCGCTCTACTTCTAAGGAAAGTCCTTCTCTTTTACAGTTTTTTTTTGGATCCTATAATCCGAACTCAGTCCCCTGTTCAAACTGTTTTAAGAATACAGTTGTTGGTTTGTTTTATTGATTTGCATTCTTCACACCAACAGTTCCTGGTACCGTTACTTATCGAGAAGCTTGACTCGGATGTCCAGAATGCCAAGGTGGACTCCCTGCTGACTCTGGTAAAACATCATTCGGACCTTTTGAGGTCTTTTGAGTGGTAGGACAGAGAGATGGGTTTTCATGCAAACCCCGTGAGGGTAACTAATGACGATTTCCTTTTTGCTCTAGGCTGTTTGTGCACCTGTATATGGACACAAAGAGCTGGCTGAGTTCCTCCCAGGCCTCTGGTCCTCCATACGCAGAGAGGTGACATTTTATTGCAGCTCGTTCATATTTGTTGCTAAATATCAGAATAGGTTTGCTCGTCATATAATTTCCTTGTACTATTCAAATGGTTTAAGTCATGCGTGTCCTAGCAGCATTTCAACCTTTAAAGTTCCTCCCTGTAATCATGATGTCAGTCACCTGACTGCAGGTTATAATATAATATATTATTATTAATAAATAAGGAATAAAACACAATGGTGCGTTCTGCTTTAGGAAGATAAACAATGGGTGATCTATAACAGGTCTTCCCTGTTTCTCTGAGGAGATGTTTGTTTTGGAAGGAGTGCTAGAGCTTCAGAGGTAAAGCTGCTCCTCTGAGTTTTCAGGATGGAGAGCTTTGTGTTTTTTTTTAATATATTTTTAATTATTTTTAAAAAGAGGGTGGTGAGGGAACAACTGTTTATAGCTGTAATAACTCATTACATAAGTTATTCCGCAGACTTTCCACAACACTAAAAATAACTATAAATGGGTTTAAAAAGTATGTCTTCGTTTAACAAATAAAGAAATAAATTAGGTGTTAGTGTTGGCAAAGTGCTATGTTGCAAGAGGAATAAAACTATTTGGAGCATGCTGATACTGGAACAAAAGATCAACTCTGGGGTGAATCAGAGTTAGTGTTTCCACATCATGCCACATCACACCTTTGCAATGTTGATTATATTCCTTAGGACACTGATTTTTGATAATTATATCACTCCTTAGCGTATTGAATTGAATGCGATTTTTCAGAATTTACATTTGAATCGAAATGCAAACCAACAAATCATGAATCAAATCGATTCGCTATCACATTCACACACCTACTACGAACTGTTCAGGCACATCATCTATATCTTGTAATTCCATAATGTTTGACCGTTTATTCTACTATTTTCCTGATGTTCGGTTTGCAGGTGTTTCAGACGGCGAGTGAGAGAGTTGAGTCAGCCGGCCTCTCTGCTCTTAGCGCTATCACATCCTGCCTGTCTCGCACTGTCCTCACGTCAGACTCAGGAGACGCTCTGCAAACATTCCTGCAGCTCGTCCTCAAAGGTACAGCGTACAGTGGATGGCAAGAGATGATCATTCTGTATCTCAATCCCAATGTGGTGCAAATAAGCTGCAAGATTGCAGCTCACATTAAAGATATGCCTTCTTTTTAAAAATAACTTTTTTAAGCCTTTCCTGACCTGTAAACCATTGTTCTGCTATGGCAACTACCAAGCTTATAATTATTGCACACTTTCACTCTAAATTGTACTCTTCATACTCAGTATGAACTTTGGTTTGATCCAGAGAGCCATCGAAATGTTTAAAATGAAATTTGCCATCTGGTCAGTGAGAAACATCATCGCTCGTCAGTCGAGTACTTTGCAGTACACAGGAGTTTTACAAACCAATTGACCAATGACCAGTTTACCCACTCCATAATCTCTCTCTCTCTCTCTCTCTCTCTCTCTCTCTCTCTTCGTTTCAGACTGTCAGCACCATCTGTGTGAGCCGGATCTGAAGCTGGTGTGGCCTAGTGCTAAGCTCCTTCAGGCTGCAAGTGGCGCCTCCTACAGGGCAAGCCTCATAGTGACAGCGGTGGTGCTGCCTGCACTGTTCGAGCAGTACAACTCCAGAACTCAGGTCGGTGTCGCATCCGCTGAAAGATTACACACTTGAACACACGTACATGAACCAATGCAGCTGTGTTGGTATTTTTTAGGTATTTTGTATATGATGGCAGCGCAGTGTTCAAACCACAAGCTTCAAACTTCTTTTGCACTTTCCTAATACCAGGTTAAAGTTCATTTTATTCTAAAATATTATGCAGGCCGTTTCAAAACATGGAGCACCTGTCTGACCTTTACGTATAGTCCCTCAAGTAAGCATAAAAAAGTCAGAGTAATTAGCACTGTGTAATGTATTATTTTTAATTGCCATGCTGTGTGTGTGTGTGTGTGTGTGTGTGTGTGTGTAGTGCACTCATCGACGCACTCTGCTGGAGGTCTTGCAGGGCTTCATCCAGCCCACTGCGAGCAGCCAGCCTGCAGAACAAGGTGTGTGTTAATTAAACATGCTCTGGCTTATCCTGCTCCTCCTGATCTCACCCCCGAGGCTATTCAGCATGAACTAGTCTTTGCATATATGCACATAAATGTGATTTATTTATTTTCAAGAAGCACTTTAATGATGCTGTGATCTTTTGCAAAAAATTTGCTGGGCTTATGCACTGCACTTTAGTTAGTGTTGGCTAAGGGATAAAACACTTTGTATGATGCCATTATAGGAAAATAATCAACAATAGGGTGGTGAGATGCAACGTGAAAGCGGGTTGCTATTTTCCTCTAACCACACAGCAAGTGTTTTATTACTGATACACCACAGCAATTTACCAACTGTAACATTTCTTTATTTATTAAATAACAAAATGTTGTACTTAATCTGTTTATAGTTGCACTTAATGTTGTGAAATGTCCAGAAATCAAATTAGTTCCTTTTATCATTTATATTAGAGATATAAACTATAACTATACTCCTTCCCTCACCAGCCTCTCTTTTTTTTTTCCTCTTCTTTATAATTAAAAATAAAGTTACAGATTTACCTCTGCAAGTTACAAAGAGCTGACACTGGAGACTCCTTCCGTAAATGCTAGAGAGTCCGCTATGCAAGACCTGTAATTTGCATTATTGTCAGAGCTGCTGTTATAGAAACTAACCAAAACCTTCTGACCAGTTAGATTTGGAAATTCAACAATGCGGAGGTGTAAATCTGTTGTTTCTCCCCCTTTCTCTTGGACCTCGCTCAGAGGAGAATGTGCTGCTGCCCTTCCAGAAGTCTCTCTGCAGCGTGGTGTTTTCTGCTCTGGCTGAGTCAAATGCATCTCTTCAAGTCACAGCTACAAAAGTTCTTGCCACACTGGGCCAGCAGTCTGGTGGGTGGACACACACACACACACACACACACACACACACACACACACACACACACACACACACCCACACCAACCAATGATTATGAAAACCTTTTACTATTTAAGTTAAAATGGAAAAAGCATATTTTGCTACACCTCAATGGCTAAATTATTTAAATATAGCCATCACTTATTTAAGGGATATTTTCCCAAATAGTGATTTAATTATTGAAAAAATGGAACTTGAGTCAAAATTGGAATCGATATATAAAAGTTCACCTACTTATGAAGCCCTTCATGAGTCACTGATATTAAAAACTACTGCACTGCCCCATTAAATTCTCTAAACACATGTATATCACCGAGAAGGATCTGGGTAAACAAATCAAGCCTCTTTTCCCCCCCATCAAGGCCTATTATTGGAGACAGATGTGGAAATAGCAGTGGACCACCTGACGAGGCTTGTTGTGGAAGAGGACGATGCACAAGTCAGGTAGAGACAGCATCAGAGTGCAAAATGAGTCACATTCACTGCAGCTTGATTGGATGAAATGTCTGACTTGTACCGTCATGTCTCAGTTTGGCAGTAATGGACTGCGCAGGATCTCTGGCTCGTCTCCATCCGCCTGTCTTCACTTCCCGAATGGTTCCAAGACTGAAGGATGAATTATTCACAGGTATCTGCAGAGCTTAAATTGTACAGTATCTGACAGGATTTAACAGCTTGGAGGAATTCCTATGGAGACATGGCTGTGGCTTTTCGCTTGATTAATAAAGGCATCTTTCCACAGAGCCCATGGCTGGAGGAGACACCTCCACTCCCCCTCAGGGTCGAAGCAAAGCAGCAGCACGAGAGCGCAGTGTGAAGGCTCTCGCCTTCATCTCGTCTCAGCTCAGCCTGGTGCAGGAGAGCACGCCTGTACTACTGCAGGTCTTAGCTGCTGCACACAAAGGTACACAGCACTGCCTGTTCTCTGATAGCCGCTTCACAGCGCCGGGATGACAGCGATGCACCTGGGAGGATTGATTGTTCTGTGACAGCACCAGTTGTTGTTTTTTTTTCCCCCATCTGCTTTTATTGCTCGTGTTTGCTTTTGAATTTTGATTTGTAAAAGCGACCTTGAGTGTGAGACAGGCCTGTTATTAACCTGTTATTTTTAGCATTAGTCAGTGACTGAAAAGTGAAACGTGGCTTCACCAACCCACACAGCAAGCCCAGTTCTCCCAATTTCCTTCCCCTCCACTCCATCAATCGCAAATGTTTCCAGAAACATATTCACGGGACGTATTTACTTCGTGAAGTCAGGTCTGAGACTGAAACAGGAATAGGACAAGTTCAGTTAAAACACTACTGACATGGAGAGTTTAGGAGCTAAGGTTTATCTTCAGTGTCTTAAGTTCCAGTGCTGATTGTTTTCTTGATGGTGTTTCAGTGCTGAACTTTTCTCCTGACTTACTGCGTCCAGGTAGCAGCAGTTTCTCGCTAGAGGAGGTGATTTCAGTGTGCCGCAGTCTGCAGAGGATAGCTGAGCATGCCCAGCACACCGCGGAAATTGGCGACTTTTTCCACAACGATGTCATTCCACGATTACTGGGTCTGTCCCTGCAGGCAGCTCTGCATAGTAAGTATTTCAACTAGATGCCTAGTGTTGCCTAGATATTTTCAAGACCTCCCGAACACTGAGAATTTCAGCTCGGTTCAGTCAATGATTAACACACCCAGACTGATGGTCAGTGACACTTGTTGCTTGCTTGATGGACTCGTACGTGCAACTTACAATGTAATAAATAAAATATAAAAATAATAAATATGATACCACGTATACTTATGCTATCATAAGAATCATCTACATCAGNTTAGTTTGCCACAATTCAACCACACTGACATCCAGTGGGTCTTTCCAGGCCACAACGCACATAACATATGCGGACAGATGCATGATAATACAAAAGAAAAGACAAAAATAAAATGCACAAAGAACATATATTGAACTTTTTTTTTTTTTTTGGCTTATTGCAGGTCGGAGGTGCTCTGGTCACACTAGTCCCCTGACAGAAGAGGCCGTGCTTTCTGCTATAGTTCCTGTCATAAGCACTGCTTGTGCAGCGTTACAGCCAGTGTAAGTCACTGAGATAACAGGAAAACCACACACACTCTGAAGTAGTGCTATCGGCAGATCAGCCAGACATGCATGTGAAAAGGCAGAAACCATTCCGTAAATGCTGATGTGTTTAAAGTCAGCTCACAAAGATAGCTTAAAGAGTGAAATGATCTAAAATGAGCTCATTATTATAAATGTACAAATGAATATCATAGTTGTTATCAGCGTGTCATACGTATTTCCCATATCTTAGGGAAATGAACTGATTCTTTAGAAGGTTATAAAGTGACGCATCTACAGTTGCGGTACTTCACGCAGGAAGGAAGTTATTGAAGAAAAACTATTTCAGACGTTTGCCGTTGCTGTGGCTTTGGCCCCTCTCGGATTGATTATGTGTCGATTATTTGGCTTATTATTTAATCAGTTAACAGTTTTAATTGATCACCGGTATTTATAATTACATATACATACCATTAAATATATAAATATTATAATACATATTAATAGTGTTAAATTATTAATGGTACTTACAGTGTATTAATGCTGAGGTTCATGTTTTGTGTTTGTAATCTAAGGCGTTAAATAATGTCAGGGCTGGGAAACATAAAGTGTTAGTATTAACGTTTATATACGGCTTCTATACTTCTAAAATTAATATTACAACTTCAGCTTTTCTTATAGTTACATACAGTATTGTCACACCTCTAATAGTTTGTAACTCAAGAATAGTGTAGAGTCCAAGATGGTTAAAATGTGCCATTCTGAATTACCCAAAACCTCTGGTCTTCCTAGAGCTGCTACTCGAATGGCTGCCCAGGCCGTTTCCCTTTTCTTAGATGGAGATGTGTCCTTCCTGCCAGAAAACGCCTACCCACCCCAGATTCAGCTGCTCAAGGTGAGGCACCCAAAGCTCCCGTTCTACTCCTATCCATGTCTCTCTCTCTCTCTCTCTCTCTCTCTCTCTCTCTGTCTCTCTCTCTCTCTCTCTCTCTCTGTCTCTCTCTCTCTCT
>CM074956.1:3752004-3772094 GCA_037577455.1 Pangasius macronema
TCTCTCTCTCTCTCTCTCTCTCTCTCTCTCTCTCTCTCTCTGTCTCTCTGTCTCTCTCTCTCTCTCTCTCTCTCTCTGTCTCTCTGTCTCTCTCTCTGTCTCTCTCTCTCTGTCTCTCTCTCTCTCTCTCTCTCTCTCTCTGTCTCTCTGTCTCTCAAACACACACATACACACACACGCCACCTTCTTAAAGGGCATTTCCTTATAACTGTGTAAAAGTCAGCATATTTTTTTGTACAAATTTTGTTGTAATGTTTATTTTATGAAGTCTGCATTATTGAGTCCGTACAAAATCACTTTAATATTTTCAGACATTACCTTTCCAACAAAAAAAAAATTTATGTTACAGAAAAATATTTGTATGTCGGTAAAGAAGGCTGTAAACCTATAAAACTGCACAAAATGAGACTACTATTTTTTTTTTTTTTTAAAGCAATGGGATTTCACAACAAATATCGACTTTGTTTAGTTTATTAATGTTTACTGGTGTATAGTATTTTTTTATGTTGAAACATAGACATATTTCTTTGCATGTGCCTAAGACTTTTGCTTTACATATATTCAGTTCAGTTCAATTTTATGAATCCATTTATTTCTGTAAAGCAGCTTTACAGAAATGAATGTTTTCACACTGCTTTTCAATCGAGGCGACGGTTGCAAAGGAAAAACTCCCTGAGACTTCATGAGGAAGAAACCTTGAGAGGAACCAGGCTCAAAAGCGTACCCGTCCTCATATATATAATAATATTAACCATTAAACCACGAATCTATTTGGGTGTTAAGCATGAACACAAGGTGATTGACACACTGGAAAATCCAGCTGTATCCCATCTCTGTTTGTGTTGCTTTGTCCAGAGCTACTTTAGAAAAAAGTAATCCTTGTTTTTTGTTTTTTTTTTCAATTCTTTGTACTCTCATAACCTCCTCATGTCTTTACTCATAAACATTTACTGAAAATAGTCATGGTATAAAATCTGTATAGTAAGATCAGTGAATTTAAGGATGGGATTGTGTTCTGTTTGCCCTGCAGAGTCAGTCAGACTGTTGGTCCCAGTCACAGCTTGTGTGTTTGCTCATGGCTGCAGTGTGTTCCCTTTCACAACAGGTATGTTTATACAAAAAAAAAAAACAACTCTATTTATTTTTATTAATACAATCAAATCCAAATTCCTATATACAGTCAGTTACTGTGTGACCAGCTGAATGGCTTCTGCCACAGTTTAATTTTCACCAATCTGTATATTCCTGTGGTAGGTGGAGATTCCTGACATTGACAGGCTTCTAGTCCAGTTGGAGGAGCTGATTTTCACATGTACACACCCGTTCTCCTATACATCCGCAGCTAAGTGTTTTGCCGGCCTGATCAACAAGAGAGCAGCAGGTATGCAGTCTGCTGCCCCTGTGTTATTATGTTTGCATCTATCTGTGTCGTGTAAAATATTTGAACTGGAAAGTTTATTTATTTGGTCTGTATAGTGATTTGGAACAAAATGTAGCTTGATGGGTTTTGTGTGTTTAGGCCAAGCCCTGGATGCTGTTCTGGAGAAGACCTTGAGAAGAATAAGCGCGACGTTAGACTGTGAATCGTCAGCACAGAGAGTTCAAGCCTTCACTTTACTAATCTGGGTAAAAAAAAAAAATATATATATATATAGCACAGAATAAGCATATTCATTAGAATCTTCCTTTCTGTATTCAGTAACTTCTGTTGTACCACAGTGCTGTTGAAATCTCAAATCTGATTGGTCAGAAGGTGTTGCTAGTTCAGACAGGAGTTCTGGCTGCAAGGCAAATCACAGGTTTTTATTAATGCACTTGACCTAATACGCTATCATTTCAGTAGTAACCGCTAATGGGGACTTGGTGAATGCTCTTCGAAACCTAATAATACTCCGATTAAAATTAAAATAAAGATGTTATTTAACAAAGAGAAAGTATAATCTTAGACATGGTGAAGTTTTCTCTAAGAAGATGTCCATTTAACATTTATGGAAGGAGTCTCCAGTGTTAGTACTTTGTAACAGTCAGAGGTAAAGATGTTCCTTTAAATTTTCTGTCACGGGAAAGTCCAAGCACAGAGGACTTTATGATTTCTCTAGAACAAGCTGATTTATTTCTGTTATTAACTTCAAGAGAGAGTAAGAGAATTACTTCATAGCTGCTGTAAAGTAAGTGACAACAGGAAGTAACTGGTTTCGTGGACACTCTGAATGAATAAATGTAACTATAAATGGAGGACTTGTCTTTCTGTAATAAATAAGAAATTGATACTGCTGAAATTGCAGTGGTATAGCGTCAGGGATGGGATATAAGAGGAATAAAACACTTCAGGACGTGCTGTTCACCCCCGTCATGGTTTATTCCTTACAAATAGCAGGCTTTCTCATGACAAGAGTTTGGAATCGGTGCAGTTCCTTCATGTAATATGTTACAATGCTAAAGAGCAGTGAAACACAGCTGGTTCTGGCCTGAAGCTGGATCAGTATCAGCTGTGATACTGATACTTACAGACCAAACTGCTGCTATATTTTAGGCCATGATACTGACTGATATAACACGGGTCATGTTCATGAGCAGAGAACAATTTTTTTTTATTTTTCTGTGATGTTTTGTACAACTTGGTAAATGAGAGTTAGCCATAGATGTACATCCTTAATGAATGTGAAGTAACACTATTTGATACTTCCTTTTTTGTAGGTAATGAAGGCTTTGCTTCTACGCTACCATCCTCTGTCTGTGAACTTAACTGACAAGGTAGGTCATTTTTCTTCATGAATAGAATCGCATCTTTTGTCCCTCAGTATGTGTAATAAATTGATCAGTGTGTCCTCCTCCTGTCATTCTGCACCTGTGTCTATCTGGGGAATTTTTGGTAGTTAGTGAAGTGAATTTGTGCTCTGTATTTAACCCATCCAAGTGCCCGCACAGTAGTGAACACACACACACACACACACACACACACACACACACACACACACCCCAGTGGGAGCCATTTTAGCTGCGGCGCCCGGGGAGCAGTTGGGGGATCGGTGCCTTGCTCGAGGGCCTCACCTCAGTCGTGGTATTGAGGGTGGCAGAGAGCGCTGGTCATTCACTCCCCCACCTACAATCCCTGCCGNACTGGCTTAATGATTTTGATTCCCAGTGAATAAGAAACTGAAGAAAAATTGTGACTGAAAAGACTCCTTTTTTAATTGCAGAATCATAAATGTGCAAGTAAGTAATTAAAAAATTACAGAGGTTTAATATTGTAAATAAAATGTAATACAGGGTCACCATATCTTAAATATAAACAATAAAATTTATAAATTCTCTCAAAAATTTTGATTGAATAAACAAACCTTCTGGCCTGGGGACTTAGAAAATGATCGATTGAAACATAATGACCCGTATATCAGAAACAGAGCTCCAAAGTCGGCTAAAATGCCCAATTTGCTCAGGCTTTGGCTTTGAATGCTATCGGGCCATCAGATTTCACAGACTCTCCATGAAAGTACACGATCATGTGACCAGCATGCTCTCTTTATATTTTAACTCTATGGCAGGGGTCTTCATTTTTATCTAGAAAAGGCTGGTGTGGCTGCAGGCTTTCATTGCAGCCAAGCAGGAGTCACACCTGATTTCACTTGGTCTCCAACCAACAATCAAGCGTCCCTCCAATTTGGCTGTAACGAATGCCACACCAGCTCTTTCTGGATAAGACTGAAGACCTCTGCTTTTTGGGATGTGCCGATTGAGACCTCTGTCTTCAAACAGTGCAACTGCATTACATGCATAATTAATACAATGCTGATTTCCACAACTTGAATGATGCATTGTGTCACGATGTGTCCTTACACCCGAGCAATTAGAGGTCTAGGCACTGCAGCTGATAGAAGCTTTTTGTTTTAGGTTTACATTTTCTTGGCTTTTTCTGCCCTAAATGTGATGGACAGCATTAGGTGTTGAAACACCAGCTTAGGTGGAAAGGGTCGGTGTCTACCTCCAACTACTCATTTAGCTTTCTGAATAGAACATAATCTATATTTGGCAAAATAACTTTTGTATTTTGTTGAAGGTTTTTATTTTGTGTTTATGATTTTCATACTGAATGCCACTTTCTCTCTTTCAGCTCTTCTGCCTTCTGAGCGATAATCAGCTAGGTTCTCAGGCAGCGGACAGTTTCTCGCTGCTTATGAGCGATTCCCCAGATGTGCTGAACCGCAGCTGCCATGCCAATGTGCGCATTATGTACCGCCAGCGATTCTTTACAGAGAACTCAGTTAAACTTGTACAGGGCTTCAACAGTGCAGAGCAAGGTATTTACAGATGTGCTATCACGTAATTACAGTCAGCCTTGAGCACTGGTCTATCCTAATATCCTATCTACTAATATTTTTATCTCTTTGTATTCTTTAGAGAAGAGGTCTGTGTATCTGAAGGCCTTGTCACACATCGTCAATAATCTGCCCAGACAAGTGCAACTCTCAGAGCTTCCGGCTGTGAGTAGATCAGTCCGCCGTGACAGTAGCTTCAAAACTTACATGGATGGAGTAACATTGTTAAACTGCTCATAATCACAGTCCTGATGCTAATAACATACTGTAACTACTACGGATACTTTTAGCAATTAGCAATTACAGCTGTAAAATATAGATACATTTAAGCTTTTAAAACTTTAGTCATGGGTTTAATTCATTTTAATAAAAAAAAATAATTAAATAAAAAAATAAATAATTAAATAATTTTAATTATATTTATATCATACATTACCACAAAAAAAACTAAGCTGGCTTTCCCTTTTGTTTAGTCATCCAAAAAGAAGGAAAAATATCTGAGAATTTTAAACATAAACAAAAATATTTTATTCCAGTTTATTAACTTTTTAGCTGCTTATTGTCCCAGACCTAGACTTTAATCGACAGTTAAAAACAGAAACAGCCTGTCTAAATCCAGCTAGCCACAGTGATCTCTTCGAAGCAGAATCATGATGTAGAATGAACGTGTGTATATAAAGTGAACAGGCTGCATGAAAAGATTAGGAAAGAAGCTAAAGGTCTTGTCCATAGGAAATAAATGTGATTTGAAGCTCCAAATTCTGTTTTTGAAAAATCAGATGTGTTCAGAATGATTCCCTCTGACTCGCTACTATTAAAACATTGACCGGGAAAACTGAACCTTGTATTGTATTGTTGTTGCTGCTCAGTTGCTGCCCCTGCTTTTAGAAGCACTGTCATGTCCTGATGAGGCGGTGCAGCTCTCCACTCTGTCCTGCCTTCAGCCACTGCTCATGGAGCCTCCACCCGCTCTCACCACACAGCTGGAGGCTCTTTTCACCCGCCTGCTCGTGCTAACCACCAGCCCTGCTATGGTACACCATTCACACTTTTATTTCAGTGATGCCATCCAGCATGTTGGCCCGTTGGCACGTTTGGATCTGACTGATTGATTTGTCTTTGTGGTGATCTGGAACTAATGCTGTTGAACACCCTTTCTCTGTCCTCACACCCCAACAGAAAGTGAGGATTACTGCCCTGCGCTGCGTCCACGCCCTCTCCCGCCTGCCTACTCACATGGTAAGAGTCTAATTCATGGTGAATGGCATGGCAATGATCAATAAATCATGTGCACACTGTGCAAGTAATGGAGTCCGGGTGCTCCATAAACAATTGCTGACATTTTGAGTGCCGACCTTTGTGCATATACACAACTTTAGAACTGCTTTGACCTTTGCGCGTGTTTGAATTGTGCTGCTGCAGGTGTTGCCTTTCCGTGCCAGGGTGCTGCGCACTCTCGCTAAGCCACTAGATGACAAGAAGCGACTGGTGAGGAAGGAGGCGGTGGCAGCCCGGAGCGAATGGTGCGTCTGTGTGACAGTAATAAAACTATTAGCCCCTATTGCATTTGAGTTTGTGCTCTGTAACAAAGATATTTCATTTCATTTCATTTGCCACGAAGCATTACTAAGCCCAGCCCTCTTAGAGAAGTAATGCTTTTTTTGCAGAATGTGAAATAAGCCTGCTTTGTGTGTTGCAGGTTTTTGTTAGGGAGTCCTGGAGGAAGGTGAAGTAGGGAGCACTGCAGTCCATCAAAGTTCACCCACAGTCTCTACCACACAGTTCTGCTCATTTTGTCGTACTGCATCACTCTAATTACGCACAACGGGAATGACGTTAGCCTGTCCCATCTGGGCATCAGGAATACTGGAAGAGGAACGGACGAAAATAATGCACTGAGGTAGAGCTCACTCCTGCCACGTTTTCTTCCTGAACCCGAGCGGGTGATGCAGGAAGTCCGAGACGATTTCTGGTGCTTAACCTTAAACACAGGTTACCGAATGTTTTTATTGTTCTCCGCACTTTCCCGCGTATGAACAGGTAGTCCTGCAGGCTGCTTTTCTAACACAACACATGTCCCAGTCAGTCTTGCCATGAATCAGAAGGATGCAAACTACGTTCATAATGTGGGAACATGGTGGTTGAGTTGACTTTTTATTGACATTGTTTAGTTGGCCATTAAAAATGTATTTTTTAAAGAGATTCCATATTTGATAAGGAATAGAGAATTGAAGCAAATTATTTGAAATATTCAAAGGAAATGTTATTAGGCTGCTTTCACACTAAATAAACAACTTTTTGTGCTGAAGGGTTTGATCCTGATCTCCGGTTACTGTCTGGGTGGAACTGGACGTGCTCTTGCTTATTTCCATGTGCGTTTCTTCTTGGTTCTCAGGTTTCCTCCGGAGGTTAAGAAGGAAAAAAAAATCCTGCTGGTAGGTGATTAGATATGCTAAATTGCCACTAGGTATGGATTTACATGCACGATGCACCGTGCCGGATTTGGTGTCAGGTTACAGGGTGTATTCCCACCTCATGCCCAGTATTCCTGCAATTATATTCCATATCCACCAAGATCATGACCAGGATAAAGTTCTTTCTGAAGATGAAGAATGAGATGATGAATTGTTGCATTTTGCCTGACTGGTGTTAAAAAAGAAGTGTGATAGCAGATTAAATAATTATCAGTGATTTAAGAGATTGAACAGTTGAAAATAATTGAAGTTTGAAGATGTTTTCAAAGCCACAGGGTTGATTTGTTGTTCATTTCATTTCATTTCACTTGAAAGACTAAAGCCGAAGCCTCATAAGACAACATGCCAAGGATAGAGTGGACGAAATATTTAAACATCAATAAATCTCTTTGTAAATGTGTAAAATGGAATTAAACCCCATTACTATACGGTCCTACATGTGTTCCTTTATTAAAACAGTGTTGTGTCTTGCATTAAGTTGATTAAAAAGATGCTGGAATCCATATGAAAATGTAACTGCTGGCTTCGATCCCAGACGGAAGAGAGGACGATGAAATCTACTCAAAACATGATTTATTATAAAAAAGGAAATGTACAAAACCGCTCAGCTGTATGGAGCACAGCTCAAATATCAGTTTTATTCACAATGATCCTTTTTGCTGTTTAGTGAAATGCTGTTGTATTTCAGGCTCATTAATGGCTGATCCTCATCAGCTATTAGCAGCCAAAACATCTTAATGAATCATTAAAAAAAAAAAAAAGAACATAAGATCAGTTTGATGATTGAGTGAATGGTGTACCTAGTCTATGATCAAATTACACCTTTCCAGATATACTTAAAATGCACACTATAAAATTATTTTCAAAATGCTATCATAAAACAAGCAGATCACACATAATTGGACCAACTCCTCAGTAGTTACGCTTCTTCCAATCTATTTTTCTCCGTTAATGTCCTTTTCATGAAATTAGAAATGTTTCACCCATTAAAATACCTCACCGATAACACGAAATACTAAACACACATCCGGGAAAGATCATTTCGCAGTAAATCTTTGGCACATCCAGTCACTCTTGCATTTAAGACACCACCATAAAAAGGCAGAAGATCAGCTTCTCCTCGTCGTGACCCTGAGCAGGGCCTGCACGTCACGCCGCAATGATGCTTCGCTAACACACAGGTGCTGATCGTTGCACTAAGTGGACTGAAATCTGCTGGTTTGAAATGTGGGTTTGTATGTTTGGAACTTTTAGATGGTGTCCACGGCCTCATGTCTGTGTAGAGGACAGTCCCATGTTAGCCCATCACCACGAGGAGGATGACTGGAGGGCAACAGGACCCGCGTTATCCACTGACTGTTGAAGAGAATACGTTTAAAAATACATATTTAAGCCAGCTATTTGCAAACCTATTCAGTTTTGCATTAAAATTACATACAAATAAATAAGCTTCGTGTATGTTGTTTTCATTACACAGCTCCATAACGAGTCTAAAAAGATGCACATGTACCTCGTTTTCTCCACGCCAAACAGGACTTTCCAGTTATTTATTCTTCCATGATGATACGGATTCCTGAAAACCTACACACACAGGTGTTATTTAGTTATTGAGGAGTCATAAAGAAATAAAATACAACAGATCGAGGTCTTGTGCATGGCTGCAGGGGGAAGTCCCGGGATAGGCTTCGGATCCGCAGCAACCTGACCATGATGAGCTGTTACTGAAAGTGAGTGAAGACAGATTATTTGTGTTTTTATGTGCTCGTAGTGGCGTTTAATTCATTCTGATTGGTCAGAAGGTGTTCCAGATGCAAAGCAAATCACAGGTTTATAGTAACACACTCATCCCACACTCCATTATTCACACTCAACTGCCATTATTTTAAAAAAAAAAAAAAAAAAAAAAAAAAGCATGAATAAGGTGAATTAATAACAAGCTGCATTTTTTTTTAGTCTTAATAACTTCAAGTCTTATTAACTTCAAGAAAGAAAAAAGTAATGCTGGCGAACAACTATTTGTAAGGTAACAACTATTTGTAGCCGCTATAACATAAGCGATAACATGAACTTATTTCATGGAAATTCCACAACTTTAACTGCAATTAGAAACTGATAAAGTATGATTGTCATTCTTTAATAATTGAACTTGTACTTCTGTGATGTAAGAGGGAAAAAAATAAAACACTTCAGGACATCATGGGAAAACAATCCACTTCAAGGTCACTGATTATTTCCCCATGACATCACGTTCTGAAGCTTATTCCTTAATTATATATAATTAGCTAAGTAATGATAGCAACAGGTAACCACAGCAACAGATTTTATGTAACTGCTGAAGTTAACACCTTCAAATTCATCCATATAAATTAGATCATAAGAAACACCCGATAATTAAAACAAGTCGTTGCCTATCAAGTGATCAAATTACCTTCTGCCTTATGCCAATGTTCTGCACAGCTGGAGCACGACTCACCATTTAGTCAACACATCTGTTTCCAGCATTAACAGAGTAATACTTAACAGCAATTACACTTAGCCTGAAGTTGTAAAACTCACAGTAATGTTTGATCATTTGTGTATAAAGTTCATTCTGAGCTCTTGCCAGAGAAGGTGTAGTGAAGTAAACGAGAATGCTTAGGATTCCAGGCTTTGAATGTAAGGACTAACTCAAAGGAAAACCAGGCATATTACCCGTGAATTAGTAGAAAGCAGAAAGCCCACCTTGCCTATCTGCTTCAGGCGTTTTTTCTCTTTGCGGTTAATGTGTCTCTCCACACTTGTCTCTCCTCTGGTGATAAGTACAGCGTGCCAGATGGTTAGGCCTCCCAAGGCTACTGCCACCGAGCTAAACCCATAAAAGGAGCAGTGTGTTCTTCAAACACTATGCATATATATTGGAAATCTTATGTAACAGATGCAAGGTCACATTTGTCACGTCTTACCTGGTTAGCACCCACAGGTAAAGAAGGCTCTTATGAAAAAGCTTCTCCTCATTCGTGAAATGGGGGGGAGGAGTCTGATAATAGCTCTTATGAAGGAACATTGGAAAAAAAGAAAAAAAAAAAAGGAAAAAGAACATTAGATGGCAATTTTACAAGTGATCAGATGTCTACTTTAGAAAACTTTATCTTTTTTTATTATAATGTCTTCTTTCAACATTAAACACAGACTAGGACGACTTCTGTGTCTACTTTATAAGCCTCTTGGCCTGACTGCTTAGTGACATCACTTAATATCACTGAGATAAAGTAACTCACTGAAGACTAGTGTGTGACTATTCGCTCAGCCGAGTGAGGTCATGAAGCTTCTCTGTACAGCCTGTCTAAAGGATGCTGACGGCTCATGGTGGCAGTCACTGGTTCCTGCGTGCACACCTTCAAAAAGACTTCAGAAATGTGCCTTTCCTAATGACCAACTTCAGTGATCAACTCCAAGCTCTCCAGGTTGAAAGACCTCATTCAGTTCAAAAATCGAATGACGTAAACCAGGGTGGGAAGAGGAGCACTTGAGGAACTTGCTTGTACCTTTCTAGCAGTTACTTTGAGGTTGTGACTTGCCATGTCGAGCGTTTTTCACAACGAATTTACATCATTAATGGTGACATCATTACCTGTCCCATTACTGTGGAACAGAATAATAATTTCAGATTTTCTCATCACGGTATATGATACTCGTACACTATCACACTCTAACTCTTCACAGACCTGAGTCAACTCATCAAGTCCCTTATGAGTCAGGTCTGTTAGAGCAGACGAGACGAATCTGAGCTGTTAATCGAAGATTTAATGCACAAATCTCTTGCAGCCTCTTCTGTTGCAAGACATCTAAAAAACAGTTCAGTTTGCCTACCTCAATGGCATAGTAAGCGTCTAAGAACATGTCTTTGGCGCTGATGCTGCAGTAGATGCAGCCCATGGTCATATAAACGCAAAAGGAAAAGAAGTAGCGGTGGTTGAAATGGCCCACACAGTTATTTAACCAGGCTGTAAGACACACAGGTTAAGGAGAAAACCAACAGAATGGCAAATAAGGCTTTAGCTTACATACAGTTTGGTAGAGAAAAAGACCAGAGTAAAATAAAGCAAATAAAAAAAAAAAAACAACAACCAAAAAAAAAAAGGATACGGCAGTGATGGTCCATTTTCAAAATACACCTGTGAGAAAACAGTTCATTGGAAATTCTCAGTATTTAACAGCGGACACATTAAGTATCATTACTGTACCAACAATTAAAAAATTACAATAATTATCACAGCAATTAGATAACACATGCTGACTGTAAACAACGTTCTGTTAATAGCTTTAAAAGGGTATTTATGTTGCATATCATTAAATACAATGATTACGCTTTAAAGCCAAACCCCTACGTGTTGCAGATGCTGCAGTGGTGCGTCCTAGCCGGTTTGGGAACAATACACTTCTTACAAATCGTCACTGTTGGAATATCAGTCTTTTCCTGAAATTTAAGTGGATCAAGCACAAACAACGTTACAGTCCAGCGAATTCTCTTAAGTCAATATAACAAATTGTGAAGCAAACTGAAAATATTTAAACGTTTGGCTCAGAGCCATCATGACTGGATACGGACTGATTTAGTCCATAAATCAGTCTATAATGTAGTAGGGGAAAAAAAAATTAGGTCAACAGGTAATGAATGAAGTACCTGTGGAGAATATCCGGGCGATGTTGTGATGGCCTTGTAGTAGTGAAACACGATATTCACAAGATTCCAGTGGCCGTAACAGAGGTGCCAGATGATCCAGTGTGTCGGGTAGGTGTGTACGATCAGTGGCAGGACGCAGAGGTAGACGATCAGTACTACAGAACTGGTGAGAGCAATCACCAGACACACAAACACCTTCATAAAAAAGGAGAAGAAAGCATTAGACACCAGGAGCTTTAATGATCGTTTTTACAATTTTGTGCTTTTTTTTGTGCCTTATTTTGTAATTTTAATGTGCTTTCACATATGCAGCATTTAGTCCATTTGAATTAAACCCCTTGGTGTGAATTTTTTTCGGGCAGGTGAGACGCAGCAATCACACTCGTGTGTGCAGCAAAACAACTGGTCCAAGAGTCGTCTAAAGTCAGGGAGAAAGTGGTTTTTGTGACTCTGAATTGGCTTAATTGCAGGAATTAAACTAAACACATTGGCTACTTTGTGATACACGATTTTACTGTACTTTGTACAGGATATTTTCCTAGATTTCCCAGAGGTGTGAAACTAAGCCGCAAACCGAACCAAAGGACCGAGCCGTAGCACTGCAGAAATGCCATGTGCTCGTCTGTTCATTTGGACCGATGAACATTAAATATACCATTTGGAGGATGTACATAAAATTTGATTTATATATAGTTATCTAGCCATTTATTTAGTGCAGGCTCTGGGTTCTCTGAGCTTTTTTGTCATTTTTTTATGCAAGCTTTCATAATATAGGAAATTACGTGTGATTAAGTCTTTTAGCAACACTTCTACATTTCTGTGGCCTCTCACCTCCAGCGTACAGACATCAATCCTTTAATCACCACGGGTGACAGTGGCTGATACGAGTGCATCAGTGTTGACCACATAACTTTACTGAATATGTTATGAGAGTGTAAAAAACTGTTCATTGACCCCCTTTGGATCACGGAACAGATTCTTTTTATTAAGAGTATAGTCCAACTGTTCAAATATAAGGCAGGTTAGACATACAGGTACAATCAGATTTATTCACTGGAGCTGTGAAATTTTATTCCTGTCTGTTTCACTACAGAACTCAAACCAATACAATATTTGAGACATTTTCTAATCTGTCTAGTTTAATTAAAATTGCAGTCAGATTCAAGATGACATTATTCTATGATTATTTAGCTTAATAACATTCTACAAGAAACACATCACTGTGAGTGGCATCATTTTAAACACATCTGATTACCCATACCCATAAAGTATGTGAATAAATACATACCATATGATTGATATTGTTATATTATTGATATGGTTGATAAATGATATTGATAATATTGACTAATCAAAACTAAAAATCATATCAGTCAACTCACCACCCCAAACCAGCGGGTCAGGTTGTCCACCAACCAGTAAACAGGTTCAAAGATCGAGTCAAGCACCGTATCCCAGTTGGTGAGGATGTTGAAGTAGAGGGAGTTGAAGATGACTTTTCCATAGCTCCATAACTGCCGGAGTGGACCAGGCCGCTTGCCTTGGCTCTGTTGGGGACACAGGCGGACCCAGCGCACTGAGAGACGCATGAGCCTTGAGAAATAACACCTCCAGCTATGCATCCCTCTTCCTGAAACACACAAATGCACAAGCACATGGGATGCACAACTGCCTCGCTCCAGCAGACCGTAGTCATTCACATAAAAGCAAAATCTAAAAGCTGCCATGTGTAAGTTGTAACCAGGGGAGCTATATACAATATAGCCATATACAGCACCATGCAATCTTAGAAAGTAAACATGGACTCAAAAAAACTGAGCTGTCTGAAACAGAAAAAAAAGCAAATGATGGACATAAAATTATTAAATTTGAAATCGGCAATCGGGAATGTCCAAAAGTGCCAAATGCCCCTTCAATGTGAGATCTGTCTTAATCACATTTCATCAAACGTACTGATACAGGTCACTTAAAAAGTGAATTAGAATTAGCCTTACCTGGCCTTTATTTCTTTGCTTCCATTAAAAACAATCTGTCTGAATCATCCAAAAAAAAAAAAAAGTCATCAGATCATCTAAATGCAAGCAAGAAATCTTGCATCTTCAGCGGTCAGAGACTGCGACATTCCAGTACCAGCGACGATGTCCTGATCCTTTACAAAGAAGCAAAAGCATCAGTTTCATTAAAGTTGAGCTCATTCTAATCTCGGCAAAACAAACACTGTTAGAAAGTAGGGCAAGGTGATCCAATAGGTCCAAAAGGAAAAAACCTCTCTAAATATTTTAGCAATTTCTTACCTATACACTTTCCGTTACGAACGCCACAAGATACAAGACCACTGTAACTCAGCACTGAATTCAATTTCCTCAAGGGAAAATGTCCTCAAGTCATCCGATACAGTATCAGTTCCAAAGAATAGACCCGACTTGGGTCTTGCAAGGTGCAGCTCATGAATTGTTAAAGGGATTTCAAAAGTCACCACAACAGACCATGGAGCCTTGCTAATTTGGGAACAGGAGAAGGTGAACGAAGAAGAAGACACAACTGTCTTAAGCAAACTTGAGAAAGTCATTTGAATAAGTGTAGCCATTTCACCTGCACCCATTTTAGATCAACTGTCAATGAATATCCTTAAAAAAAAAAAAAAGGAAAATCTGCTCTGGCCTCTGAAATCACAATAGGAAAAGAAACAAGATCAGCTATTAAATGTGGCCATGCATAGTAAGTCAGCAAGTTAGATATGCACAATGGACATAAAACATACACAAACTCCTGTTAAAATGGTAGGTTTTTAAAAAGTACAATAACCTAGGTGCCTAAGTGTGCACTTAACTTTGTTGAAGCACCTTTTGATTTTATTAAACCACTCAGTCTTTTTGGGTAAGAGTCTATCAGAGAGACACAACTTGACTTAGCAATATTTCCCACTCTTTCTTCCAAAGACATTCTAGAGCCATCAAAAATTGTAAGGGCGTCTCCTGTGCACAGCTCTCGTCAGCTCACCCCACAGACTTTTAGCTGAATTCAGGGCTGGGCTCTGGGCCAGGCCATTCAAAAACATTGAACTTATTTTGGCAGGGCACAGTGACTTGATGGTTAGTGCACTTGCCTCGCACCTCCAGGGTTGGGGGTCTGATTCCTGCCTCTGCCCTGTGTGCGTGGAGTTTGCATGTTCTCCCCGTGCTTCGGGGACTTCTTCCGGGTGCTCATGCTTCCTCCCCCAGTCCAAAGACATGTGATATGATTGGCATTTCTAAATGCAGTCGTGGCCTAATGGTCTGAGAGTTGGACTTGTAACCCGAAGGTGAACCTGAAGGTCGTGGGTTCGAGTCTTGGGTCCGGCAGGGATTGTAGGTGNATGGGTTAAATGCAGAGCACAAATTCCGAGTATGGGTCACCACACTTGGCCACAAAGTCACTTCACTTCACTAAATTGTCCGTAGTGAGTGTGTGTGATTGTGCCCTGGGGCGAGTTGGCACCCTGTCCCCTGGGATAGGCTTATCCTGTGTAGAATAAGAGGTACAGAAAACAAATGGAGTGATCTTTTGGTGAAGCCATTCCTTTGTTGATGTGAGTGGATGTATGCTTTGGGTCACTGTCGTGCTGAAATGTGAAATTCCTTTTCATCTTCAGCTTACTAGCAGATGCCTGAATGTTTCGCACAAAAATCAACTGATATTTGATATTCATGATTCCCTCCACCTTGATAAAAGTCCAAGTTCAGGCTGAAAAAAAAGCAGCCCTAAAGCATGATGCTGCCACCACCATGCTTCACCATGGAATGGTGTACATTTGGTGATGTGATTTTTTTTGTGCCAAACATATCTTTTGGAACTAGGGGATTATTATACCTCCTGGAATTGGTCTAATCAGACCATAACACATTTTGCCACATGGTTTGTAGTGATTCAAATAGGCTTGGATGGTTTTTGTGAGAAAGGGCTTCGGTCTAGCCGCCCTACCCCATAGCCCAGACGTGTGAAGAATACGAGAGATTGCTGTCACATGTAGAGAGTAATCAGTACTTGTCAGATATTCCTGCAGTTCTTTTAATGCTGCTGCAGGTCTCCTGGCAGCCTCCCTGGTATGTTTTTGTCTTGTCCTTTTGAAATTTTCGAGGGACATCCTGTTCTTGGTGATGTCACTGTGGTGCTCCATTTTCTCCACTGGTTGATGATGACCTTCTCAGTGTACCATGGTACATCTAATGTTTTGGAAATGTTTTTTGTACCTCTCTCCTGGTCGATATCTTTCGGCAGTGAGACCCTGTACAGACTTTGTGAGCTTTTGCAGACCACGGCTTCAGCAGTCACATGAAACCAAGAAGATATCAAGAAAATCCTACAGAAACAGCTGGCCTTTATTTGCGGTTAATCAGAATAATGTCATTGATAACAGCTGTATGAATTACCTTTGAACATGAGATTGAATGTGATTGGTTAATTCTGAACACAGCCACATCCCCAATTATAAAAGTGTGCACATTTATGCTACAAGTATATTGTAACTTTTTTGTTTGTTTTTCCTATTTTTCCCCTAAAAGGTTTCTGATTGTTTTTCATTAATTTTACACGGAGGGTGGAAAAATTCTGATCTTGGTTTCATTGGTTTCATTTTTTTTACTTCACAAAAACCTGCCATTTTAACAGGAGTAGGCAGACTTTTTACATCTACTGTAAATACATTTTCGGCACAGTTTTAGGTTCACATGCCACCTGTCCGCACTTGAAGGGCATGGAAACCCAAACCTGCCCTTGGTTCGACTGTCATGGTTATGACTGACTGATTGTAACACTGCACCAGGCCTAGTCCCTGATATCCTTCTCCACTTTCACTAGATCCAGTGTAAGTAGTAATCTCCTTTTCCATTGTCCCAGTGTGATCAGTGACGGGTCACACAAACACATGCAGAGGAAATGAATGAATTATTTGTTTGACAGGATATTAATTCCTATCCTATGTCTAAAAGCCCATTCATAACTATTACAAGCCTGACAACTACCACTGAACACATACAGCTTTTTAAAACTGGCAAATATTGCATAAAACAATGAAGTGACAGGTGAAGATTAACCGTAGTTTGATATTACTCTGAGCCCCGCTGTATTTCAAATTGCTCTCTTTACACATACAGTGGATATAAAAAGTTTACACACCCCTGTTAAAATGGCAGGTTGAAATGAAGTTAAACCATGTCAGAACCTTTTCACCTTTATTGTGAAATTGCAACATATAAAAAAAAATCAAGTGGCAAACAACCACAAATGTTTTATGGAAGAAAAAAAAGAACAACAAAAAAAACCTTACAGAAAACCTCCAGTTTGCATCAGATGAGTTACAGACATGAGCTACTTTCCCCTGAAAAGACTTGGCAACACTGGTTGACTAATATCAGAAAGAACAGTTTATATTTTAACATTTAGTTTTTTATTATTATTATAATTTGAGTTTAAATTGCAGTGTTTATGTTACTGTCTAGAGTTAAATATCGCGGTGTAAGACTGGTGACCTTCTCAGCTAAATGCTGTAGCTTTACTGTGAGGATGTGACTAGCTGACCTGTAGCTAGCACACAGGAGGAAAGGCTTTTTCCACACAGGCAGGTCAGTGCTAGCTGCTCCACATCATGATGTGCTGTGGATGTTGCAGTGAAACAATGAAGAACTGGTCATTGTGTTAACTCTCTAACTCGGCTCAGCTACTCACCACTTCCTGGTACCGTGAAATTACAGGACCGGTCCGGTTCCCAGCGCTGATATTCATTTCATTTTAATATAAATTAATTTAACACTGTATAATTCTGATAGTTTAAAAAAAAAAAATCTTGCTCTTCTTTAGTGTTTTCTGGCGGATGGTGAAGCGGCATTTGGCTCATTATCGCCACCAGCTGATCTGGAGTGTGGAGACGGTAGTGGAAGACTGCGCTATCTATCCATCTTCTGTACTGTTTATCCTACACAGGGTCACGTGGTGCCTATCTCAAGGACACACACACACACACACACACACACACACACAATATTTGAGATGCCACTCAGACTACAACCCATGTCTTTGGACTGGGAGAGGAAACCAGAGTACCCAGAGGAAACCCTTGAAGCATGGGCAGAACATGCAAAGTCTATACACACACACACACACACACACACACACACTATCACCTCTGCTTTGTGTGTGTGTATCAAGCCCTCAACCCTAGAGGTACAAGGCAAACATGCTAAACACTAAGCCACCATGCCCCCTTGCAGGCTTGCAGGCTTAAGTTGATCTCTTTCTCTGTTTATATATAGTAGTGCAAGAGTACTGTTATACTATATGGGCAAGAGTTTGTAGATACCCAACATCACACCCATATGTGGGCTTTCTCCAAACTGTTGCCACAAAGTTGGGCACACAATTGTCTAGAATTCCTGTGTATGCTGTAACATTTCAATTTCCATTCACTGGAACGAAAAGGCTGAAGCCAGACAATGCCCCTGAGCACAACGCGAGGTCTATAAAGGCATGCCATGTGTCTGAAATCGCGTACTGTGATGGTACCTACTGCATTCGATTCAGTACCCACTGCTTGGGCATTGATACAGTACATACTGAACAGTATATGTGTGTAGTATGAATACAATCCGGACATACTACATCTGCCATGTTGGCATTGTCATGTGACCTACGACATCATCATAACAGCAAAAACTTAAAAGAGCCCACCAGATTCGAGCACCCATGCTGCAACTGTTTTTTTCTTGTTTAAATCATCAACATGATAACAGTTTACTCAGGTGTTTTTAAACAGGTTTACCTATAGCACTTACACACAAAAAGAGCCACCATTCCACCATTTTTGATTCTGGCAGCTCTTCCACACCAGTCCCATTGCCTTATGGGGTAGTGCACTGTCCACTGGTTCCATACTGCAGAGGCAGTAGGTCATCCGGGGATTTGTCGTATACTGTTTTATGAATACTGAGAATTCAGACATACTAATCGTTTGGCATACTGCTTTTCGCCTACTGTATAGTAGGGTAGTAGGAATATTCGGACGCGGCTATGGTTTGCCAAGGGTGGAGTGGAAGAATGTGGCCTGCACAGAGCCCTGACCTCAAACCCCACTGAACATCTCTGGGATGAACTGCAACACTGCCCTCCAGAACCCCAGGCCTCCTCACCTGACATCAGTGCCTGACCACAATAATGCTTTTGTGGCTGAATGAACAAATCCACAAATCCACACACAGTGTATGTTGGCTATGTAGAGCATATACATTCTGGTTTTTGGCTGGTTTGTACCTTCAACAGTAGGTGAACTATGGAGAATATGAGGTAGGGGTGGCCCAGAGGTTAAGGCTCAGGGTTGCTGATCAGAAGGTTTAACAAGCTGGGATGTGTGAATGGGTGAGTTTTACTGTACTGCACTTGTATACGTGACAATACTGGCTGTCTGGCTAATCTAATATGGTATAGAAGCAACATATGATTGTGCTTAGAGATTAAATGCCATTATATGAAGCTATTAAATACTAAATACAATTTAACAAAATACATGCACCAAGCTTGACTGCTTTTGTTATAATATGCAGGGCGCAATAAGCACTCATGGCCACTATGGGGCCTCCAAGAGTTACTCTGTCCATACACACTCTCAGAATAAAGGGTGGACTTATCTTGTTGCTGAGGTGTACCCTTAACTTTTGTAGCTTTAACATGTATCTTTTACCTAGAAATGTGGATATAATGTACAAAAAGTTACATAATTGGACTGTACTTTAGAGTCTTCTTCTTCTTTCGGCTTTTCCCTTCAGGGGTCTCCACAGCGAATCATCGCTCTCCACCTATCTCTATCTTCTGTATCCTCAAAACCCGCACACAATAGCTTCATATCCTCATTTATTACCTCCATATACCTCCTCTTTGGCCTTCCTCTTCCCCTCCTGCCTGGCAGCTCCATGTCCAACATTCTCCTACCAATATACTCACTCTCCCTCCTCTGAACATGTCCAAACCNGACGCAACCCTCTCTATTTATCCGGGCTTGGGACCGGCACAGAAGTCCCTGGACTGTGACCCCCATGGCTAGATTATGCCACTATAGAATGCTACTGTTTATATATTCTCAGGGATTTATTTAACAGTAATATGTGTAATGTCCTATGCGTAATGATTTTGTTCATTAGTTTATGAAACTTATGCATGAATTATAATACTCTTAATTTGGATATTGAAAAAAAAATTTAATCCTTTTTTTGTGACCTCACGAACTGAATATATGCACAGTTTTTTGTTTTTATTTTAAATAGACACTATTCAGTAGACTACGCTGTAGTATGACTATGACTTCCTGCATATTTCAAGGGAAATGTGTTTGTCTGGCTTCATTATCTGTACTGATATTGAATAATTATTAACACAACAACTATTTTGGATTTCTTCCTCATGGTATATGTAATGAAAACCCTAGTCGAGATCATTTCTAATCAACATCCAGCTCTTTTCTATGTGAAACGTACAGTCAAGTTGGCCACATCCATATGAATGGATGTAGAATGTAGAATATTTACATGGCACGTTTTAGCCCTTTGTTATCAATATGTGATACTCATGTTTGGTTTAATGTCGTCATTAAGGATCTGACCTCGGCCCTGACCC
>CM074956.1:3777764-3804553 GCA_037577455.1 Pangasius macronema
TGGAGCTGCCAGGCAGGAGGTGAAGAGGAAGGCCAAAGAGGAGGTATATGGAGGTAATAAATGAGGAGATGAAGCTATTGTGTGCGGGTTTTGAGGATGCAGAAGATAGGGATAAGTGGAGAGTGATGATTCGCTGTGGCCACCCCTGGAGGGAAAAGCCGGAAGAAGAAGAAGAAGAAGAAGAAGAAGAAGAAGAAGCAGATATGAAATCTATACTGCTCAATGTGCAAACTAAGAATTTCACTGGACGCTTGTGCATATGACAGTAAATACTGTAATGCTGTTAGATATTATTTTAAAAATCTCCCAAAGTTAAGAACCTTTTTTGTTAACATTTGAGAGAAGAAATACAGGTTACCAGTTACTTTATAAAAAAAAAGGTGCAACGATCACTTTAAGGTTGCCTATGGTTACGGCTTCCGTGTCAAAGAGGCGCATTGACGTCAATGGCAGTTTTGGCCGTTTCCGGTGGAGCAGAGAAACCGTTCGACAGTAGAAGAGAAAACTATAACAAGCTAAAATCCCAGGTAAGAGGAATGTAGGTGGATTCGAGAGGATTGGTGAGGTTGGACGTTGTCTTTTCGCTGCTACATTTTTAGCGTAGCACAATGTCACAGTAAACTGAGGTTTAAGGAGCCGCTGCTCATGTAGCTGAAAGGCTAACTGCTAAGCGGCTAACCTGTGCAGTGAGCTGGCCGCTGCTTCCCAAATCGCTGCTCACGTCTCAGGCAAATGCAGTAAGGCAGAGTGTGCAGTAGTAGTAGTAGTAATAATAATAATAATAATAATAATCTCTGCACCCTGTGCAGTGGACTTCTGTCCAATCCGGAGCCGTTTGGGATTCGGCCAGTGTTATTTGTTTATGACACAAATAAAAAGATGGCGTCGCTTGTGTGGGCCTAATGCTGTGTCTGAGTGCTGTGTCTGAGTGCTGTGTCTGAGTCTGTGTTGAATGCTGTGTCTGAGTCTGTGTTGAATGCTGTGTCTGAGTTCTGTGTTGAATGCTGTGTCTGAGTGCTGTGTCTGAGTGCTGTGTTGAATGCTGTGTTTGAGTTCTGTGTTGAATGCTGTGTTTGAGTCTGTGTTGAATGCTGTGTCTGAGTGCTGTGTCTGAGTGCTGTGTCTGAGTGCTGTGTTGAATGCTGTGTCTGAGTGCTGTGTTGAATGCTGTGTCTGAGTGCTGTGTTGAATGCTGTGTCTGAGTGCTGTGTTTGAGTGCTGTGATGCATTCCTAAAAAGGATGGCTTGACCCGTCATGCTTGTCTATCTATCTATCTATCTATCTATCTATATATTTCTAGCTTGAACCTAGTAATTAAATTTCACTTTTTGCATAAATATACACGTTCTTGTTGATCATCACTGTAATGCTAATATTAATATAATGATTTGAATAGAATAAAGTGGTTTAGCCTTGTAATCTTACTGTAATGAGTAATTGTGGATAAATGTATACCTGCTGGCTTTGTACTGATAATAGGATCATATTTACATTACATAATTACATGATCTACTATATAATGTCATAGAGTAAGCCATTCAGTGATTGAACAAGGTCCTATCAATCCATCCATCCATCCATCCAGACATAACATATAACATATATCATATAACATAACCGTAATGATCTCTTGTTGGCATCTTGAACTTCTGACCCACCAGGTTTGCATCGGTGTGTGATGGTACAGCGTGATCAGGAAATCTCAAACACTTTTACAGTTTACATCCTGCTTTATGCATTACGTTTGTGGACACCTGATCTTCACACACAAGTGTGTTCCTTCTTTAAACTGTCGCCGCAAAGTTGGAAGCACACAACTGTATAGGATGTCTGTATAGTACACTGTAGCATTACAGTTTCCCTTCACTGGAACTAAAGGGAACAAAACATGATCCAGCATAACAAAGCGAGCTCCATGAAGGCATGATGTGCCGAGGTTGGTGTAGAAGAACTCGAGTGTCCTGCACAGAGCCCTGACCTCAACCCCACTGAACACCTTCAGGATGAACTGGAACACCAACTGAACCCCAGACCTCTTCACCAACATCAGTGCCTGATTTCACTAACGCTCCTGTAGATGAATGAACACAAATCCCCACAGCCACGCTCCAAACTCTAGTGGAAAGCTTTCCAGAAGAGTGGAGCTCATTATAATAATCTGGAATGAGATGTTCAAAAAGCACATATGGGTGTGATGGTCAGGTGTCCATAAACTTTTGGCCTTATAGACCTTTTAGAATTAGGTTAAGATTATCACCAAGCCTTCAATCCTTCTCCCAAATCATGCTACAAATAAACACACTGAACCCTGTAAAATGTGCTGCTCTGTACAGCTCGCTAGGTAGCGTGCTGTCCTTTCTGCGTTCTCAGCAATATACGCAGCAGGAGCGTGGTGGGAAGCCTGGAGCAGTACAAAACCTTTCCAGACTGCACCTGATATCGACGTTTACTATTGCGTTCAATAATACCTCCAAAACAAGCAACAGCCGAACATTAGTTACAGTTGCCGTGCAGCCTTGTCGAACTCCAGGCTCAGTAAGGTGGATGGAGCCTGTTGAGTGCGTCCAGTAGATCAAACTGTCTGGATGTCCTAAGGAAAATATTTCACTGGCAGCACACTGTGTTAGAAAGTAGACCGCAGTCTGGCGACGAGGCGATACCATATAATGTCCATAAAAATGACAGACAAAATGACCCGTGCAGTGTCAGAGCAGCGTCTGTAAGATGTACGCGACTGCCGGTGAGCTCTTTATTAGCTGAAGCAGGCGTTACGTCTGTCGACTCTATCTCAGGGAAAGCCTAAGGCTTTTACATGCTTTATTTTCACAGCGTTAACATTTTAAAATCTCTTTTCACTTCGGTATTTTTTTTCTTGCTGTATTTTGTTTCATTTGCACTAGTGTTAACCGGCCTCCTTTTTTGCCTTTGTATCAGAAGGTCTGAAGAGAGACAGGACAGCATGGCATCCAGCAGTGAAGAGGAGAGGAGCCTTCGCGAGTGCGAGCTCTATGTGCAGAAGCACAACATCCAGCAGCTGCTGAAAGACTGCATCGTGCAGCTGTGCACGGCGCGGCCTGAGAGACCCATGGCCTTCCTCCGAGAGTACTTCGAGAGACTTGAAAAGGTCTGCCTGCTGGCATTTTCTTTTCCTTTTACATTTACAGCATTTGGCAGATGTCCAGACAAAAAAACATGCAGACAAAACGTTCACACAGGCAAAGGACAGACTGGAACATACTCGCTCTGAAACACAGGTTTCTAGTCGATGATGTGAAGTGATCTGAAGAGTCGCTTGATTTATTTATCTATTTGTTTTAAATTTAATCGATTTATATGTAGGTCAAAGATTGCAGCCTTTCATGCACTAACAGATTCACAGTGAACATTTTGTTCTAGCAAATAATACAGTTCAATTAAATGAAGTTATATATGCTCATGTATAACAGGCCTATAAAATCTTATAAATGCTTATAAAATTGTAAAGAATGAAAGTGCAAACGATCCTCAATCAGTTTTAAGTTAGTTGGCTGTGATGGAGTTTCTGTCGAAGGCGGTGTCCAGACTGTTTTAATGGGCAGGCTATTTAAAAATCTAGTTAACTGATAAGCTCCAATTTAATCTATAAAACTGTCCCTAAACACTGTTTCCATGAGAAACAACTCTGCTCCATTGACTCGAAAGAGAACGGTGGCTTTATTTTATTGACCTCAACATTCTGTTTTATGTGTTTTTTTAATTTGTTATGCTCACTATATACAGGATAATTGAAGGAACAACGCTTCCACTCCAGGTTCTTCCCAACGTTTATTCACACATTGCTACTTCTTGTTTTCTAGCCTTTATCATGTGGACTGTTGGTTTGACGTGTGAAGTGGTGTTGGGGGTGGGGGTGGGGGGTTTGGAGAAACAACATGGACGCCTCTATGAAAGCACGAGTCTGCTCTGTCGGAGCACGTAAAGCTCATAAGAAGCTACTTTAACTGCACTTTTACAGTTACAGGCCTGAGTGGCTATTGGTTCTGTTCTACTGTAGTGAGCTTCAAATGTTCACGCAACGGTTTGGACTGAAATTGCAGCACAACAGAGAGTAGCGTCAGCAACAAGCTAGCTGGCTATCTTTAGTGATAACACTGCTGTTGATTACCTTTTCAAAACAGTGATTAGTATGGCCAGTGTTCTAGATTTACACCGTGTCTGTATGTGAATTGATTTAAAGCCAATAATGCCATGAGCTCATTCAAAAGTAGAAACTTCACACTGTTGACAGCGTGCACGGCCATGTTGGTTTGACGTCCAACAGGGAAGGAACTGGTTGTTGAAGAGACTACTCAAGCTGATGAGATGAAATTACAGGTTGCAACTTCACCTTGAATGCAGCATTACTCCTGCTTGTTCTAGAAATAAAACATTCTAATACCTGGATTACATTTTACTCTGCCTATAATATGTTACTTCAACAAAAAAGCTATTGAATAAAATGGCATGCAGAAAAAGAAAAAAGCTAGTAACACTACAACGAGTGAATTATCCATCTACCAGCATAGCCCTAAGTTCCATTCACCTCGTCTCATAAATGCAATTGTTCCATTAAATCTGAAACGCAATATTCAGTATTGTTGCTACAAGATGCTAGTGTTAACATTTGCTAGCCACCTTAGATAATTTATAATTAACACTGGACTGTCTAACCTGCTAGTGCTGCTGTTATGTCTCTATAAGACTGTTGTTCTCAGCCGAATCTCGTAAAAGGTAATAAAATAATTTCAAGCGAGTATTTTGTGTCTAATGTTTTATGGCATTCCAAACTGGACGCTCATGGAGTTGAATGTCATGTTTTGACAACAGCTACATCATCATTAACCATTTTGAATCTCTATCGGTTTCACCTCCTACGGCCTCAGAAACTTTGCTCGTACAGCAAGGCTCTTTTGTCAGAGACATCCTGTTGCTATGGAAACTTTGTGCACCTTATTTAAGTATTACCACACCTATATAAATAACGATTCTATATACGAATGTAAAGTCGTTACTGATCATTCAGTGGTTACTACGTGATCTTTGCAGGAGGAGGCTAAGCAGCTGATTAACCAACAGAAGGCAAGCTCTCGTTCAGACTCGCGTGAGGATGAGGTTTCTCCGCCCATGAACCCGGTGGTAAAGGGCCGTAGGAGAAGAGGGGCCATCAGCGCTGAGGTCTACACCGAGGAGGATGCTGCCTCTTATGTGAGAAAGGTCAGCAGCCCTAATTATGACCGTTATACACACTATAACCCCAGGACACTATCATTCTCCAAAAGCATCCTTAAAAACAGACGACAAGACATCTTATTACTGCTGAATTTCTGCTTTTAAAGGTTATTCCTAAAGACTACAAAACTATGGCGGCCCTAGCCAAAGCTATTGAAAAGAATGTGCTTTTCTCTCACTTGGATGACAATGAAAGAAGGTAGGATTTTTTTTTATTAGAATTTTTAGAATATATATATATATAATCAATATATCAGGTCATAACCCATTAACCGTTTCTCTTTTTTCCCTCCACAGTGATATATTTGATGCCATGTTCCCAGTCACTTACATTGCTGGAGAGACTGTTATTCAGCAGGGTTTGGCATTTACAGTATTAAATCAAATCTAATCAAATCAAATGTATGTATTTGTTTTTGTGTTTGACCCCGAATGCAATTTTTAAATCTCACTCCTGTAGGTGATGAAGGTGACAACTTCTACGTAATCGACCAGGGTGAAATGGACGTAAGCATCTCTTCGGATCATGTGACCTGAATGTTATTTAACGTTGTAGTGTGCATATGCAGATTGGGCATACTGCTATTGGAAGATAATTAACAATGGCCGACAAAGTAGTGTTACAGTTACATCCCATAGGCAGTTGTGGCCTAATGATCTGAGAGTCGGACTTGTAACCTGAAGGTGAACCCGAAGGTCGTGGGTTCGAGTCTCGGGTCCGGCAGGGATTGTAGNCTCTGCCACCCTCAATACCACAGCTGAGGTGAGACCCTTGAGCAAGGCACCGATCCCCCAACTGCTCCCCGGGCGCCCCAGCTAAAAAGGCTGCCCACTGCTCCGTGTGTGTGTGTGTGTGTGTGTGTGTGTGTGTGTGTGTGTGTGTGTGTGGTGGGTTAAAGGCAGAGCACAAATTCCGAGTATGGGTCACGTCACTTCACAATACCACTTATTTTTATTCCAATAACAGCATGTACCATATTGTTTCTAATAAACATGAATGTTGTGCCATAGACATTTAATTTGGGCTGATGCCTCGTATGTAGTAAATGCTCTTTTGGTATGGGTTGTGGATTGGAATAGGTTTACGTGAACAATGAGTGGGTAACCAGCATTGGCGAAGGTGGCAGTTTCGGTGAGTTGGCACTGATCTATGGTACTCCCCGCGCGGCCACTGTCCGAGCTAAGACCAATGTCAAACTGTGGGGCATCGACAGAGACAGCTACAGGAGAATACTGATGGTAATGAAGTACATGCAGGCTATAACTGATGAAATGAAGTGATTTTCAATTTGCATTTTGTAAATGGCAAATTAACACCCATGTATGTTTTTTAGGGAAGCACTCTGCGAAAGAGGAAGATGTATGAAGAGTTCCTTAGTAAAGTATCCATTCTCGGTAAGTGTCGCCTAGCCTTTGACAGGGAGCAGACATTACTAATAGCAGAGGGCTTTGTTTGGTTTAAAACTGCAGTTATGTTTTTGTATATGTGTTTCATATCATTGTTTGCTAATGCCCATCTTTCACTGTGGAGTGCCTTCTAATAAAATTCTACAGTACTTGTAGGTTCTGGTTTTACTCATCAGAATGTAAAACTTGTATCTTTTAATTTGAGCTTGTTCCTTCCTTACCGTATTGCTTGCCCTGAGAACATCATCCCTACAGTAAAACATGGTGGTGGTAGCATGTTGAATGTTACTCTTGGTCTCTTCATTGCATGTGCACAAAACAGATAGGATTATGCTAGTTAAACGTATTGACTTTATAATTTTGTCATGATGTATTGCTAGTCTCAATGTTACAGAGGTCCCGAAGCCAGAAGTCAGTCCAGGGTTTTTAAAATATATAGATATAGACACTGTATATATTCAGATTCTCAGAAAAGGATTCCATACTTCTGTTACTGTTTGGTTAAAAATGCTGCCTGATGAGACAGGTTACGTAGTTATCGCAGTCATCTGAATCTTAATTGCAGCTTTAACATGTTTAATTGTTGTTGGTTTCCAGAGTCACTGGATAAATGGGAGCGTCTGACGGTGGCTGACGCTCTGGAGCCCGTGCAATTTGAGGATAGCCAGAAGATTGTAGTGCAGGGAGAACCAGGGGATGAGTTCTTCATCATACTGGAGGTGCCTGGGTGTTTCCTTTCCTAAACCTGCAGTGATTTTTCCACCACCTCAGTTTGCATGTCACATCTCTAAAGCGTGTATATGTTTTGCCAGGGATGTGCAGCTGTACTGCAGAGACGATCTGAGAATGAGGAGTTTGTAGAAGTGGGTCGCTTGGGACCTTCAGACTACTTCGGTGAGTACTTTTTAAATCCTCTGCCTGATAAATTACAGTAGCTCTTTGGAGGTATTATGTTTCTCTGTAATTATAGCTTGAGTTCTTGATAGTAAGGCTCAGCTGTTTAAAGGTATTATGGCTTCTCAGAAATTACAGTTCATCGTCATTTTATTAAATTACAGTTTTGCCAAAGCTCCGTACTAGCGACGGTAGTTATCAGAGCCAGACGTTTATCAACTGTGGGAATCTGTTATTATCTCCTAATGGCAGTCTAAGCAATATCTGATTCAGAGATATACTATACACAGTGGACCATATTTAATTTTTGTCTTTTTACATTTTAAATATTATCCAAATTTATTGTGCTCTAGCCAAAACGATCATCTGTTTGATACTAACTGTAGTCATGTGCTCACTCACGTCACTGTGTGTATCCTAGGTGAGATTGCATTGTTAATGAATCGACCACGTGCTGCCACTGTAGTGGCCCGAGGCCCTCTGAAGTGCGTCAAGCTGGACCGGCCACGTTTCGAGCGAGTGCTTGGTCCCTGCTCAGACATCCTTAAACGCAACATCCAGCAGTACAACAGCTTTGTGTCACTGTCTGTCTGAACACATACAAAACTCTTTAATAGCAGGGTTCCTCTCATGCAGTTGGCTTTTATTTCCTTTTTACTCTTCTTTTATTGCTCACCAATGTAAGCATATTTCATCTGCACTCGAACGTTGCACTTGCTAAAAAAAAAAACAAAAAAAAAAAAAAACAGCAAAATGGCATCTGTTCTATCTCAGCATTGACATACCAGTGAGCAGACAATCAAAACTTACTACGAATCCACAGCCTTTACTGGGCATCATTTTTACATGTAACTATTTAAAACAAATGGAGGGGTGAGATTATATTTTTAAAAAGTCTATTCAAAAGACACGTTTTCTTTTTAGCTTGCTTTAGTTGAATTAGTTTTCTAAGAATAGTTTTGTAAGATACTAACTGAATTAGCAGGTATGTGAAAATAGTGAGAACTTTCCCTTTCCCAGTTATACACAGAAACTGTAAGCATGCTTTATAAAGCTTTGTGTGTCTTGCCCCCACTGAAGTAACTGTTTCTTGAATACATGCACATCAGTAAGATGTCCTTTGAATGTAGCATCCCCTGACGTGAAGGAATTATAAATATATATGTATACGCTCATCATCCACTTCAATAGGAACACCTGTACACCTGCTAATGTATGGACTTACAGTTCATGTGGCAGCAGCACAATGCATAAAATCATTAGCTTCAGTTAATGTTCACATCAAACAGCAGAAAGGGGGGAGGAGTGGGGTGGGGGGAGTGTGATCTCTGTGATTTTAACCATGGCACATGGTTGTTGGTGCCAGATGGGCTGGTTTGAGCATTTCAGAAACTGGGGTTTTCACACTCAACAGTCACTAGTGTTTATACAGAAGGGTGCAAAAAAGCAGAAAACATGGTGTGAGCGGAGAGTCTGCAGTGTGAAACACCTTGTTGATGCGAGAGCTTGAAGGAGATGACGAGGAAGTCTATAGTAGCTCAAATAAGCTCTCTTTACATCCGTGGTGAGCAGAAAAGCATCTCAGAATGCATAACATAACAAGCCTTGAGGTGGATAAGCTTCACCAGCAGGAGACCACATCAGGCTCCACTTCTGTCAGCCTCAGATTCTTGTTCCTGGCTAACATGGGCACAGACTCACTCAAACTGGACAGTAGAAGACTAGGAAGAAGACCAGCTGGTTTTTATGGGTAAGGCTGTGCCCATGATAGCTTCAGATTTCTGCTGGCTGACAGGAGTGGAACCTGATGTGGTCTTCTGCTGTTGTAGCTCATCCACCTCATGGTTCAATGTTTGGTGCATGCTAAGATGCGTTTCTGCTCACCCCGGGTGTAAAGCATGATTATATGAGTTACTATATCCTTCCTGGCAGCGCAAACCAACCTGGCCATTTTCTGCCGACCTCTCTTATCAGCAAGGCATTTCCACCCACAGAACTGTTGCTCACTCAGTGTAAACTCTAGAGGGACTGGTGTGTGTAAAAAATCCCAGGAGATCGGCAGTTTCTGAAATCACATCTTTTCCACATTCTGCTGTTTGATGTGAACATTAAGCTCTTGATGTGTATCTGCATGATCTGATGCATTGTCCTTCTACCAGATAATTGGGCTGGAGTACAGGTGCGTGTGTGTGTGTGTGTGTGTGCGCGTGTGTGTATGTGTGTGTGTATATGTGTGTGTGTGTGTGTGCGTGTGTGTGTGTGTGTGTGTATGTATGTATGTATGTATGTATACACACACACACACACACACACACACACACACTCAACATCCACTTTAATAGGAACACCTGCACACCCATTACAGAATTTCTAACCATTATTTCATTGCTCTTGCGTTCATCTTGCTAGGAATGATCTCTCTTTCGCTTGCACCACGGCTTTACTTGAGTGAAAGTGATCGTTTCACCGGGGTTCAAAGCCAGCGCCAAAATGCAGGTCACAACAACAAGTCTTATTCAAATTGTTACAGTCCTAATACCAGCCAGGAATATTTCCAGTTATCACATTAGCAATTAAGCAAAAATAGCAAGATTTAACAGACTGTAAACAGACAGTATTAGCAATGCCATTTTCAGTAAGTTGTTCCATACTGTCTTTTTTTTTTTTTTATTTCAACAAGTTTACTTTAGGAGCTTTGTGCCATATGAATTAACGTTTGCGTGCTTTTACTGAACTTCATTCAACAACACATTGTTTTGTGCAAAATATGTTTTTGTGGTTTTGTGTTTGTAATGTAGAATAAACAGCACAATTTTCAATGCGTAAAGGCTGTAAAAATATATGACGGTGAGTCAAATGAAAACCTTAAAACTTAAAACTGCAACAAATTAGAATGAAAGCAGATTTGTTTCTAAAAGAGCCCAGGCACTCTTTACACACTGGAACACGTGTATTGAACTAAGTGTAGATTATATAGAAAAGAGATACACTTTCGTGACACCTATTTGCGATAACGAAAAAAAAAAATTGTTTTTAAAGAAGTTAATGTTTTCATTTGACTTGCCCTTTTATTTACAGGATAGCTGTTTTTAAAGTGTATACACGGAAGGTTCAGCCATAGAGAACGCCCAGTGCTCTCTCTCGTCATTGTTACACTTTATTCCTTCACATTATATATTTATTAAATAGTATTTTATGCCCTAAGGTACCCAGAGTTTCTCACTCAGTCTATATGATCATGTATCTTTCTATGTATAAAAACGTATATTAACCTAGCTTTGCTTGGCTTTTGTTACTAAAGACTCTATACTCGTGCTCGCCCAAACCTTGAGCTGGTTTCGTGACACTTGCAGTCCTGAGAACTGCAGGTACCATAAACAGTGGACCATATGTTCTTCTTCTTTTTTTAAATTTGATTTCAGTTTTGCTTTGATTTCCAGTGTGTCATCAACAAAATGATTTTTTTTTTTTTTTTGGTATAGCTTGTCGTAATGGCAGTTTAAGCAATAAAAAGTTGCTGAGACATGTTTGTGTTCATTTTTTCTACTCAATGCTTAATCATCAAGTGTTTAATCCTGTGTAGGGCAAATGGACGCATCATTAAATTTAAGTCATAATGTATGCCAACCACAAGGGGGCAGTTTTTGGTTTTGATTCAGTTATTAGCTTAATGTTTGTTAAATCTGGAAAAATAGTGACTTGTTTCATATCCGTGATTGAGACTGGTTTAGAGTGCTGAAACTGGCTAGGTTTTAAAGTGGAAAGTAAACTTGGATAAACCTGGCCCCACTGAAACTGCACTGGCTCGCCCTGAACTGCTTTGTGGAATAAAGGAAACCTTGCTAATAAATAGAAATTCCATGTAAGCATCCCAAAAGCACAGGGAAATCTCGGCTAACCACATTTTCTGTACCTTACAATAAAGCAGTATTGTTTTTTTCTTAAGAAGGAAATGCATACCACACAGTTTTTAACAGGTTTTGATTGTTTTGATATTTTACAGTCCAGATGGGTAGAATGCTCAGTAATTTCACCTGGGACTTCATTAAAACTAGGGATTAAGAACTGATTCAACTTTTTCGCTTAATTTTCCACCCATCGTTCCATGTCTCAAACATTTGCTTGCCTTTTTAAATTCCTTTTTACAGATTTGAAAAAAGAGGCCTTTTTAGTTGTCACTAGGAACCAGCTCTAATGACAGACATGCTGCAGCCTGTTCCAAAAACGACTTTCTACCTTCTACCTTTGACATTTGTGTTGCAATAAACTGCATACCACAAGTTGGAACAAAGTTTTGGCAAAGGGAAGAGTTGCCTGTAAATAGTTCAGATGATTTTTTTTCTGGCAGGTTTGAGATTCCACTTGAAAGCCTACAAACTGTGAAGCAAAGAGACAGCCAAGGATTATATGCTTGCTCGCCGTCTGGATCGAAAGCCACAAATCCAAACGTTTTAGACATTTTAATGGCATATACTTTTCTCTGAAGAAATCAACCTCTTCACTGCTCTCTGCCCTGTCTTCCCCTATCTCCCTAATGAGTATTTGTTTAAAATGTTGCAGAAAAAAGCAGATAATCAGGGGAATGTTTGAAAGTTCCACACAAACATGTGTTTGCCTGAAAAGTACACCGCGAATCCCACAGCTGCTTCTCAGGAACATGACGTCGTCTGTCAGTTTTACGATTCTGAAAACAACTTCCCCCACAGTGAAGTATCCATCGTGCAACAATGTGGTACAATATGTCTACAAATAGTGCTTGTTCACTTATACATTTTTTTATCCATAGGCAACTGTTATGAAATGAAATAGAAAAGGTCTTGCTTGGACAGGCCAGAATCACGAGGTACATCCATGAGTCAGTGATCCAGTGTTTTTTTAATCAATCCTTGGCTTGAACCCTCTCTTCTTTACCACACCTCTGCATCCAATACCTGGATTTGCCCTAGATTCTCTGTTTACAGCTACTGGTGGCCTCCACAAAGTCTATGACCACTTTCTTTACGTTTTTCCTTTGTTTCTTTCTCTTGCCGCCATCCGTCACCTGCTTTTTTTGTGGTTTCCCTCTGTAGCTGCACCGGAGGTCTCCATAAAATCTGTGACCACCACCTTGGCTTCCCCAAACTTCTTCACACATCTACTCACAGACCGGACCACACGCTCCAGTCTCCGATCCAGAGCCTGCAGATGGGGCTCAGTCAAAATGGGTCTGAGAGGATCTCGAGACAAAGACTCCCTCATCACATCACTGAGTCGATACTCTGGTTGCAACAACAGCTGCAGCCTCAGCAACGTAGAGTGCTTGATACTGAAGAAGAAGAAGCACCACAAGAATAATCAGACCACAAGCTAAAGCAATTAATAACACGACAGCTATTATGCTCATTCACTGAAATGTTTTCATGGAACAAACCTAAAATTATGTTTTATTGTGTATTATGTTTGCTTATTGATTATGAAAATTTCTTTAATTTATCTTGGTTGGTGAAATGTGATAAACATGATATCAGTGAAAAAAAGCCCATTTGAAAGCATGAAACAAGAAGGTGATTGTAGACGCAGTCATATTGTTACTCACACCTCTGCACCCGGCATAAAGACGCTCCTCAAATATGCTTTTGTGCTCCATTAACATAACTATTATTACTATTTCACTCAAGTTGTTGTCAATATATTTGCAATGAAAATTGTATTAAATTAGAAAAGAATGCAAAATAGAAGCATTTTCACAAGAAGCCTCAGACTTTTGGACCCCACTGTATATTTATGTTTTTTTAAAGACCTCAAAAATTGAGGTTTAAAGTTGAAGTGCCAAAAATATTTTGGCCAAAACCCAATTATTTATCTTTTTTTTTTGCCAGAATTCAGCCATCTAGACCTCCAGTGGGTTTTTCTTCACTCCCTTTTTTCAGTAACTTATTTATGAAGGTGAACTGTCTGTACTGTAACGGGAAATACGTACATGCAGCACTGGGTCAGGGGCGCCAGAATTGACATTTCATCATAGGAGTGCCTTCCAAACCTGGGACACACATGCAAATATAAGTGATTGGATTGAAAAAAAAAATGCACCAATAAATTTACTCTGAATAAAAGCATACCCTCTTGCATTGTCAAGGTGAAGCAGAAAACCTTCATCACCAAACTTGGTAAAAATTTCATAGTGGTGCCGGTCCATGTTTCCTAAAATAAAAAAGCAATATAGAAAATAGCATTATGTCCTACACATGCTGCACAGACTGTTATTTGCACACTATGCCTTTAAAAAGCTGGACAACCCAACACACTGTACAGTATATTGTTGTGAATGGCTTGTAGTAGTAAGACATGATGATAAGACCAATGATAAGACATTAGGTACAGAGCAGTCGACTACTAGTTGTGGTTAGTCATGCATGTAAAGCTTGAGTAGCACTGAAAAAGTTACAGGTGTTGTGTTCACATACCTGTAAGGAAGTCAAATATGGCCATGTCAATGATATTCAGTAGTCTATTTCCAGAGCTGTAGGGGTATAGTCTTTTGATGGTGTCACAGTATGATGGATTTACTTCCCATCTAACACAATAAAAGAGAGTTGTCCAAATCTGTGGCAACAGTTTGGGGAAGGCACACATATGATTGTGATGGTCAAGTGTTCACAAACAAATTTACAATCCCCCCTCCCCAAATTGATCATTTGCCAATTCTCACCAACCAGCCGGGGAGGGTGAAGGCTAGCGTGTTTCATCTGAGAAGTGATGCCTGCCAGGCATTGCATCTTTTTGAACTTCTGCTTATGCAGCATCGCAGCCCAGCGTAACACACTCAAACGAAAACGCTATCTGCCCTCATCTGCATACGTGGGCTCACAGATGCTCCCAGGAGTAGCTAGTGTCATATTGATTGACAGGAGAAAGAGAGTATGCCATCCCTCACACCCAGAGAGCATTGTTAGTATTTGAACTTTCAATCTCCTGACAATAAGGCAAACTCTTTTATATTTACCACTTGGAAGCCAATTTACAATTTTTAAATAAATAGGCCAAACCATCAATCTGTTAAACCCATTTTCATTCTCAAATATGTCAATCTGCTATTTTTTCCTCCGCTGATTCTTATGTCAGCAGTCCTTCAATCATTCCTTTATATTAATGTCAGCATAGTGATAGGTTCAAACACAGTGTTCCCAAAGACTTCAGCTTAACTACTTAGGGTTCAACCCATCAAAACCATAAACTATTAGGCCAGCTATCACTCTCAAATATGTCTCACCACAATTTACATCCACTGATTCCCGTGTTAGCAGTCCTTAAATTATTTTTTTTTTGGAAATTGTCAGGATTAAGCATACTCCTCTTTTCCAGTAAATGTATAAGAGCGGATCCAGGGGCTGGGGATGGAAATGCGGGGTGCTACACTCAGTCCAGGCAGGTAGGCCGACATGGATCCTTCCAGAAGGTCTGGATGCCCACACACTGCATATTCCGTCTTACACACGTACAGACACTTGGCAAAGAAGCATGTGTTGTTAGCTGACAAGGAAAGAAAGAAGCTAACTGTAAATTAAGCTAAAAGAGAATATACACTTGTAAAGTCTTTATTATGGATTAGTTATAGCTACAACTTAAGAGTAAAATTAAGATTCTTTTCAACAATATGGTTGCTGTCTTATTGGGTTGTCTTAATAGATTACTGAGATGTTTCACAGATTTGGTATCTTTGGCTATGAGAGAAATATTGTGTTATTGCACTTTGTAACTGGACAGTGTAGCGAATGCTAATTTAACATTTCTGTGTGAATGCAAGCGCTTGCCTGGTGAGGTGAAGAAGACACTACGGAGCTCCTCGTTGTATGTGGTGTACAATACCTCACCTGTGACATTAATGAGTCTCCCAACCACAGGCGGAACTCTCCGGAAATCAAGGACTCTGAGCAAGACAGATTGCACAACACTATTTCAGTGGATGAAAAAAGACAAATAATATTTTGGCTGCATTTTATAAAAGGAGTGAAATTATAACCCAATTCTGTGAATGCTTTGCCTAAACATGCTTAAGGTATTCTGCAAACGTTCTCAGTGTTTTTAAATCTCGGACATATGAGAAAATTCATTTACTTCCTACAGCTTTAAGAAACAATCCCTCCCTCTTTGGCAATGTTAAGTGTGTGTGGGTGATATGGCAATTATGTAGCTTTAGTATTTAAGACTGACACACCTTTAGGAGGATCTGAGGTATAGATTACGCAGTGAGACAGATAAACATTCATTATAGCTGAGACTCTTTTCAATAAACACTGATTTTAGAGTCTTGGGGACTTTGCAAGCAAGTGCAAAGCTGTAATGACATGGTGTAAATTAGTCTTTTTTTTTATTAAGTTTGGAGGGGATAGATTAGTACTGCTGCAAGTACGTATAGAGTCAACTGTTATGCTTGATTGTTAATTTGAAAGATCTGTCAGAGCAACAACAGAAAACAAGTTGAAAATGAATATCAAACCTGTCCAGGTGGAAAGAGGCAATTTCTGCATTGTGTCTCTGGAAGTCAACAAAATAAAAGAAGTCTTCAGGAGTCTCTTCATGTCGTTCCTGTCTGAAAGCCAATCATTTACATTTTCTTACATTATAAAATCACACATTATGGATACATTATTTGACCTTTTTACTTTTAGGCTTACCTCATAGGTTTGAACATAGCTTTCCCAAAGTCTTGCAACTTCAGTGCAAGTTTCAGGTGATGGCCACTTGGCTTAACCACTGTTGGGATAAGTAAAGGAGAGCATTATTTTTTGTCACACATTTATGGTTGCTTGGTGTTATCCAATATAAGGTATTTTTTCTTCTTTGCAAAGTGTCCTATCTAAACACATTCATATAGCAAGTCAGAAACATCGTAATTTTTCTTTCTGCATGTAGCTGTCTGCATTGGCATAATGCACAACAGAATACATTTTAGAGGTTTAAATTTCTCTTTATGGACTGGGAGTGATAGTTTAATTACATAGGGCTGGGTTTTATTTAAAGTGGTGGTTGGTATGCCCTGTTCTTTGCTTTTGTCTGAGGTTGTAGCATTGGCTCCAAATGAAACTATACTGTTTTTTTAATCTCCTTTTATCATATCATATCATATCATATCATATCATAACAGTTTACAACCACTGCCATGCTTCAAACAGAGAAACTCAGGAACTGATGAAAATCAGGAGTTCAAATTCAAGTGCAACAACAAATTTAGAATCCCAAGAGAAACAGGATAAAGGCAAAGAATGCCCAACAAAATATGTAAAACCTTTATGTGTTATTAGTCATGTTAGCTTATTTGGGTTAGCTTACTGGAGGGACCTACCTTGGAGAGATTTAAAAAAAAAAAGGATGGAAAAAGATAGACATTTAAATTTTATCCTGCTGTGTGTATGTGTGATTTTGATTTAGAAGAATGTGTTTGTGAAACTACACTCTCTAAGATTCCAGAGCTGAATAAATCCTTTCTCTAGAGCAATTGGTTTTCACAGATGGCAATTGTTTATAGCTTTTAGGTTACTGCACCCCAAGCAAGTAGCTGCTATAAAAGGGCACAGTGCCATAATCTCATTCTTTCGAAACCCAGCAGCTATTTGCTCTACACCACCACCTTTAAATGATTTTTTTTCTTTTTCTTTTTTTTGCCTCTGGGTTATAGCTTCGTATTTTTAGGCCTTGTATTTTTAGAATTTCTTTTTGTGAGATGAGGTGTTTGTGGGCAAACTCGAGAAGACAAATGCACTGACAGTAAGATTGGGTTAGTTAATTTTTGCTGCCAAATATTATTGAAGCCTTCCTGTCAGGGTAGCTCTGAAGAGAAAGAGATAAGGACTTACCTTGTGAGCAGTCACATGCTCCCTTTAAGGCTTTTTCATCTTGAGTGTAATCTATAATATTTGAAGACATCAATCAGACTGTTGCTTTTCAGGCAGCCAATACCTAATTCTCATCATTTCGGTACTTCTGTCACTGACTGCTAAGGCTTCAGATCAAACTGAACAAAAACTCATGAGTACATGTAAAAATGGAGCCAAACACAAACTTACTTTTTCTTTTTTCATTTTAAGTCTTAAAAATTTCAGATATTAAGTGCACTGGGGTCTTGTCTGAAATATTTACATAAGCATTCTACTGGATTGTACAAGATTAGTGAATAGAATAATGACTTGTCATGACATATGACAGGTGAACTTTTGAATGATAGCGTTGTCCTAACATGTCCATTATGGACTACCAATCGTCAATTTTCTAGCAATGGACAGATAACCACCTGCTCCAATGATAGCGGCGCTCTGCATTTCTTGCAGTAGCTTATCAATGCTTTGGTCATCTCTGGAGTACAGTGCATAACGGTTGATCCCCAAATGGAATTTCAGCCAGCTAGCATCAGGGTCAAAGTTTACAGGTTGCTCAGGCAGTGAGATGTTCGATGCTGCTGCGGCCTCAATGTAGAACTTCTGCTGTCTGTGGAGAAGATATTGTAGCTTTTATATGCTAACTTTTAAAACTATGAGCGTGTACACTTTTTGCAAAGTTTGTGTTGGTGTAAATCTCATAATAACCCCATATTTGAAAGATTTCAGGAAGTGTATTATTACTACAGGAATTGATTTTAACCCACAATTTTTCCAAGGCAATATTGGAAATTGTCAGGATAGTACTGGAGATTATCTGATGCAAGTAATTTTTCCCAGGCAGAATATTATAAGGTTAATAAGGTTTTATTAAGGATTGTTTAAGGATTGTTTTTAGGGACATTCTGGATGGTATGTTCATAAAAAGTAAAAAACTTTTTCAACTATTTGTTTTACACATTTTTGGATGTCCATGCCCATGTTAATGTCTTGGTTCTTTGGTGATTTTCCACATGGATTGTATATAATAAACAACCTGTTTTCTGGCAGACCTTGCACCATGGCCTCAAAGTATTGATCCATTTGGCTACAAATATTTGTTAGCTGACCCAAAAATTTGTCAACATGACATCTCTGAATACGTTACCTCTTTTGCTACACACATACTGAGAGTCATATGTGTGTATGCATCAGACCACCTTAAGCAGTCATAATCATCAGATATCAAGCGTTCTTTTACACCTTTACAATGCAGGTATATATTCATAATGAGTTAAAACTGAATTTGTTCTTTTTCCAGATGAGGTCTGGATATGGTTAGGTAATTGGCTTTAGCTACAATGTTGACTTTCTCACCACACAATGGGCACAACAATTTGCAAATAATTCTCTGATTGGCCGTGCGCTCCCAACAGGGTGCTTCTTTGGTGCTTCGGGGCACTCTTGCAATCAGTAAAGCTGACCTCAATCCACAAATCACAGGCTATAGTTTGCACAACACAATCTAAATTAGTCTTCCGTTGGTTGGCAAAACTAAACAACCAAAAACATGAGAAAACCTTTCACAGCTAACCATATTATGATCTGCCATCAAATATAATTTAAATGAATTTCCCACTGTGAGACTGTGTTTAATTTCCTTCACTTCTGAAATAAAATCTGCAAAATAAGCTCCTATGGCCTTGTTTGATTTATTAACACATTTAACATATAAAAATTGGCATTTCAAGTGAAATATTTTGAGTATTAAATATTTCAATATGTAAATATTTCAATATTTAAACATAAATATTAACTGCATTGTAAAATATCCCACATAAATTTTGTAATATATCCATCCTGAAAGATGTTCCTTTATGTTAAGATGTAACTGGATGTAATACACATTTGATCATTTTTAAAAGGCATTAAGTGTCTTTTGAGGATCGTGTTCCAGGCACTATGGTGTGTTTATTTAGATTGCAGCCAGAGTTGTTGGTTTAACAGTCACCTTACTTTGCTTTGTAATTTTCATCCCCCACTCCCACCGCCAATTATATTCTTTTACCTTCAGAGAACAGACGAAAGCATAACATCATTATACAAGGCAAATGAAGCATAAATAAATTATATATTGTCTATTACATGATAAGTGCATGGGTGCTGTGGCAGCTGCTGTCTGAAAAGAATGAATCCAAGCAACTTATGCTTATATTTGCAATATGCATTATGTTTCTATTAATACTCCTTGTAAATAATTTTTAATAATCTATGGTCTTCATAGATTAGTATAGGATTGTAGGGCCAAAAACAATGAAGCATGTTTGGAGCCAAAAAAAAAAAAAGAAAAAAAGAAAAAATCACATTTCACTTTGTTAACACTGGGTCAATACGAAATTTGCACTCACCTCTCCCAGCGGGTCAATTTCCTCCTGTAATATTCCATGAGCTCCTCTTCTTCCAGCAATCTCTCGTCTGGAGTTAGCTCTGGAAGATGAATATTGTACAGTGGATGGCCAAAAAGTCTCTTCAGCTTGGATTCTTTTTGAGAGACAAGGTTGGACCTCAAGTTTTTTTTGTGAGGAACCTGTTCAGTATAGCCAACACTGCCATTAACCCCATTGCATTTACAGCCACCCCTGGATAAGTCATACCAGGCTCTCAGCCTGGGAAGCAGAACAAAGTAGACATCAATTGTAAGAATGATGATGAAGGTGACAGCCAACAAGAACCGGTCCCTCTTCATTCTTGCCATTAGTGGGGGAAGAAGAGCTCAGAACAGGCTCAATTAATTGAGATGGTCACACTTGTTGAGATGGTCTTGCAGTTCTCCAGCATGCTGGGTTATATGGATTTATAGGACTTCTAATTCTTCCAGTCTTTCAGATACATCTGTTGCTTTGTCCTTTAATGCGGCCCCTCCAGCGTACATAGACAGAATTGTTCCCCTGTGGTTTTGGGCTCAGGTCGACGGAGATAGAGCCAACACGTGTGTGTGTGTGTTTGTGTGTGTGTCCCTCTGTTTAGTGGCTGACTGAGACCATGCCCTTCTGCTCTCTTCTGACTGGAGCACGGAAGTAGCATGCTACTCTTGCTTCTTGGCAAAGCTCCAGCTGCACCTTCCCATTTCCCACGTAGACGGAGTCTCTGGTCAAAGACACACACATTCACGGACTGTGCGCAAATGACAGACACAGAGAAGGAGGAAGGATCCAAACATGCTTAAGAAGCAGCAGAAAAAAAGCAGATGTGTGTGTTCCTCATGTTTTTACTTGTGAAATGACGAGGATAATGCTCCCTTTTCCCTCTGATTTAAGCACTGGCTGGAGAGGAAGAATGTGGCATTTTAACAGAACTCTGGAGAACTGGGTGGGAAATACAGAAAGCATTTCCCAGCCTGCATCTGTGCTGCTCCTTCCATGATATTTTTGAACATATTTTGTGTGTGTGTGTGTGTGTGAGAGAGTGTGTGTGTGTGTGTGTGTGTGTGTGTGTGTGTGTGTGTGTGTGTGTGTGTGTGTGTGTGTGAGAGAGTGTGTGTGTGTGTGTGTGTGTGTGTTTATGTGGGTAAGAGAGAAGGGTGCTGCAATGAAATTACTTCCTGAGGTCCTGTGTCATTTAAAAGAATAGTTTCTGTTTCTGAGAGAAAAACACCAAGGCACAGAGGGCAAAAGACAGGAAAAACTAACTTCAGTACTATATATTTAACCACTGAAAAATACAGCCTGTTTCAGTGTTTCTTGTCTCAGCTTTAACTTTAGGTTTTAAATAAAATAGCAATGTCTTCGTATTTTTTAAAAAAAAAAAAAAGCATCATGGCCACTGTAGCTGTTTATGCTGTTGATGTTTCCAGATGTTAAGTGGAGAATTGTGTGTTTGGGTAACACCCTCTGTTACTACTATGGTGTGAACTCATTCCTGACAGATTGCCAAGGATTAAAAATGAGTCGGAGCAATATGGGGAGAGAGATTTCTGTGGGTGGAGTGGCCTGGGACACGTCTGAGAGATGGTTTCTACTCAGCACTTTATGTGTTTATGATTTTGGTCCACACACAAGATCATAATATTGCTGTGAAGTATATTGACAGTTCTAAACTCACTCTCAGATTAATTCTCCAGTCTTTTTCTTTCTTTCGACTTGTTTTAGGAAAGCAAGTTTCAGAGTGTTCAATTCAGTCCATGTTTATTTTTATAATGCTTTTACCATTTTGGAAAATGTGGCTGTTTTGCTGGGTGGACCATTCTCCTGTCATAATTTGGTTCCACTTGTCTCATTTATAGATTCACTACAAGGTTATTCTGACTGATAACATTTGTCCTGTGATGAAACATTTCTATCCTGATGGGCGTGGTCTCTTCCAGCATGACAGTGTCCCGTTCTATGGGGCACAAGTGCTCACTGAATTGTTTGATGAGAATGAAAATAATCCAAATCATATGAAGTGGGCTTCACAGGCATTTTCAGATGCATTAATACCAGAGTATATTGAAGCTGTTTCTGTGGTGGTCCAAAACCACTTTATGTCGTTTTTTCCCCCCATTAATTTATTTCATCTAAAGATTCTAAATGAGCAAACAGTACTAACATTGTTGAAGGATATGAGGTGTTGGTTATAAACATTTTGTGAATAAGTCCTAAGATGAGCATTGGATAGCCTTTATTATTACAATGGTAATGCTTTAAATTTATTAACTATTTACTTTATTTACCTTTATTTATCATAAGTAATGTTAACATGTACCAAAGTTAAGTAATGTTAAAAAAAGTAATAAAATATATTAGCACATGTACTAATGTATGATCATCATACCCATATGTACTTTTTGAACATCCCATTTCAGATTATTATAATAACAAGATTTTGGAGTGTGGCTGTGGGGATATGCTGATTCAGCCACAAGACCATGAGTCAGGTCAGGCACTGAAGCTGGGCAGGGAGGACTTGGAGCCTTGACAAACCATGTCTTCATGGACCTCACTTTGTGCACAGGGGCATTGTTGAGCTGGAACAGGTTTGGGCCTCTTAGTTCCAGTGAAGAGAAATTGTAACACTATAGCACACAAAGACATCCTGTACAATTGTGTGCTTCTAACTTTGTGGCAACAGTTTGGGGAAGGCCCAGATACCATGCGTGTGATGGTTAGGTGTAAACACACCTTTGGCCATATAGTACTGTACTTTTATAATTAATACTATGCACCTCTCCTGACTAATATTTATTTAAACCATGACTAAAAATAAGTCTCCATAACTTTGAAAAATTTAATAACAGTATGTTCTTGAAAACCTACTGAACGCTGGTCTCCAGGTGTATATATTACAACTTGCACCTATTCCATATATTGACAACTGCAAACATGCTAATTAGAGTAACAGTTATTAGAATTAGTTCTACAATATCTAAGTGTGATCAACCACTGAAACATTAAAGTAAGTCTTAGGCATGAATAGATTTCGGGAGCTGTCAGTCTTTAAGATAAAGCTTTTTGTCAGAGCTTGTGACATTTACCTTGAGCGAGGTTCAGTAAAACACAGAAGTGTGTTGAATGCTTAAGAGTCAAAGACTATGTGAGGTGTAAATCCACTGAATCGGATGTGTTTTAAACAGCCATGTGCATGTTTTTATTTACTGTAAATGCTGTGTAGCTTTGTGATTGTCTGCATGAATGTTGAATAAAATCTGGTCTATGAGCATTTTCACATTCCTAGACATATTCCTCTTGAGACCTTCCAGCTCTATGTCACTGGACAGGTGGAACAATTGATAAATCAAATTTCTCATGTACAGATTAAATGCAGTGGTATGTCTGAACAAGAATCTGCCAAGGGACAAGGCGTAGACAGGGCTGCTTGGTGCTGTAGTGTGTGATGGCTATAAAACTGTTGTCTCTGCATAGATATATGGTAGGGAACACATAATATTTATTCATAGTCTCATGAAAACCCTAATTTAGTAACGGCTCATCCAGCTCATCCACAGCCAAGAAGGAGAATATGTGAATCTTCAGCAGCGTGTGAAGCTGAGAATCATCATTGATCTCCTGTAAGACCAGCATAAAAAAGTTTGAACCATTTGAGGCAATTGGTTCTGCGTATTCTGAATAGCCAATATATAATTCGCATCAACACAAACAGTTTTGAATTGTGAGCAAAAGAAAACATTTTTCTGGAAATATTAACTGACATGTGTGGTCACCAAAAGCCTCAGTCCACATACAAACACATTGTCACTGCCCTCTGAGTACTGGATCCATCAGTGATCTAGGCAAGATTTTCTGGTAAAACATATGGCAAATAATATTTGTCCCAGCTAGAGGAAGGGTATGTGGTAAATAGGTCAAAAAGTTCATTAGGGTCCTTATGGAATTGATATTTATTTAATCAATTTTCTTTTATATAGTGCTTTTAACAATGTACATTGTTACAGAAATCTGGATATGGATTTAGATTTAGATCCCTAATGAGCAAGCCAGAGGTGGCAAGGAAAGACTCCTTGAGATGACATGAGGAAGAAATCTTGAGAGTAACCAGACTCAAAAGGAAACCCGTCCTCTTGTGAGTGACAAAGCATAGTGCGATTGTGAGTAATTACTTCCTCGACTGTATACGGTAAAGTCAAGCAGTGCCAAGTGTCTTGAAAGGATCTTCAGTATGAGCATCAGAGTCTTTTTACTTCATTAGAGTGTTTAGCTTTAAGTCTATAGTATCCAAGTGAAGTTATCCACTGAATAATGAATGTGACTTGAATGTAAATTATTTTTAGCAAGTGCAATCATGAATCCTCCAGATCTCTGCCTAAGAAAAAAGCTATTAACAAAAGGCTTGACTAAACAAATATGTTTTCAGACAATAGTTTGATTTGATTTAGATTGAGATTGCGTCTGTGGGCCCTAACTGCACTAACTGCAAGGCTGTTCTATAATTGTGGGGCTTCATAAAAAAAAGCTCTGCCCCTCTGCTGTAGTCTGCATTATTTTAGCAATTTATTCTACCAATAAAGAGCCTGCACCTTTTGATTGAAGCAAGTTTGATGGATCATAAAAGACCAAAGATTTGCTCATGTACAGAGGTGCAAGACCATTTAGTGCATTATAGACACTCTCCGAGGCCATCCAGCTAGCAGAGCATCACCGGGCAGGGTTCACGGAGAACCCCCTAGGATCCAGAGAGGAAGTGCAAACCCCGTTTGAGTGTGCAAATCATCAATGCACTGTGGAAATCAGGGCACTGGAATAAATAAAAAAATATATTACCCTGAGACTTTTAACCCTCTTCCTAACTCATGTTTGCTCTCTGTTTCTCCTTATGTTCCCCAGGGTATCTCCACTACACCCCTAAGCTGGGCCCAGGAAGGTCTGCTGGAGTATGGGAGAGCCAGGGCTTCAGATGGAGGTGGATCAGGATCATCTCTGTTGCTTCGCTGACCTCCCTTAATCAGGAGTCGAAGAACCAGGTACCGGTGTGTATTCAGGCAGTGCAGCCAGGGGTTGCTCTGACCTACCCCCACTTCACCATTATTCATGGTAGGCTATACCAAGTGATCTGAGACACTCAAACCGTTGAATCCATAACCTCCAGAACCTCTCTTCCAGGTGGCTCATCATAAGTCCATGGCAGAGCAACTAGGGTAGACAAAACACTTCATTGGCTCATGGTTAAAGGTGGTAAAAGAATTCTGGGAGGATAGTCTCATCCCCAGGAAAAACAACATACACTATATCCTGTACCTGATAGCAAATTTGCACATGCTGTGTCACTGGTCTAGGGAAAATTTGCTCCAGGCCCAGCAACAGCAGCAACAGCTATACAGTAGGCATTCCCAACTCAGGCAATTTCTAATGACTTACAGACAACATTNTATTTCTAGTAATGACTGGAGACAACATATGCAACATGTGCAGGCTGTCCTGAAGTCCTCGAGGTAGGCTAGTCTCACGGCAAGCCCAGTGAAGTGTGCAATTGGGCGGGTGGAAGTACTGTATCTGGGCTTCCACTTGGGGCATGGGTAGGTGCATCCCAAATTCATACGAAATATTTCAGAATTTGTCAGCCCACTGACTGATTACACTAAAAAGGGAGCAGCACACCAGGTCAAGTGGATGAAGCAGTGTCAACGAGACTTTGCGAAAGTAAAGGCAGCTGTAACAAACGTCAAAGACAGGCAAGGAGGAGGTGTGAACCAAATGAACTTCAATGCAACATTTAATCATAATCAACATAAACATAATGTCAAACACAAAACATGCGTGCCTCTCTCCCTCTCTTGGCATCTCCAGCCGCTCCTTTATCTCTCTCTCACAGTGATTAGCCAAATCATTGCCAGGTTTGCGTCATCACAGCCTGGCCCCTCCCTCCTCCTCGTCACTTCACGCCCCTAACTTTTCTCTTCATTTTGTGTTGCAGACCGACACATCGGACAGAGGGCTGGGGGCCATTTTGTCTCAGATAGCAGAGGGAGAGGATCGTCCTGGAAATGGACATTGTCACAAAGCAGCTTTACAGAAATTTTTCTGATGTGTTCACATCTGGATAATTAAGTTGCTGAGTGATAATTAAATTACAGTTGTACACAAATGTAGAAATGCTAAAACATAAAGAGTTTGTGGTGCAGGTAACACTGCACACCCACAAGCATATCAAATAATGCTGCTTTGAGTGCTTGTCTGCTACGGTAGATTTGTTGCTGTACAGTTGTGTTGATTGTGCAAATCAATAAAGAAACATTTGTACAACAGAATAAACTTTACTGAACTCTTCTCAACATCTCAGTTCAGATAGAATACCTGTGAAAAATATAATGAATTTCTTGTTTACACAATTGCACTTTTGATCATGTAGTATANATGGGTTCCCTTTTGAGCCTGGTTCCTCTCAAGTTTTCTTCCTCATATCATCTCAGGGAGTTTTTCCTTGCCACCATTGTCTCTGGTTTGCTCATTAGGGATAAATTTTAAATTTATATCCTCAATTTATATATTTCTTTAAAGCTGCTTTGTGACAATGCACTATATAAATATAAAATTGTATTGAATTCAATCAGTGGAAGTGTCTAACTATCTACCTCTATTGCCTTTTTAGGCTCCCGCAAGTCTACACACATGTATGTCTCCTGTTTTCTTTGGATAACTATTATAGGAAATACCCATTCAGAGGAGTCAATTTTCTCAATAATTCCATGTTGTTCTAGGTATCGGAGCTCTGTAGATACTGCATCACAAACAGACACTGGTAATCACCTGAGTCTTCGTTGGACCGGCCTTACCTCTGGTCGGGTCTTCAATTTATGGCCGATGCCTTTTGCACAACCAAAGTCAGCAGAGGGTTCAACAGTTGTCTTCTTCTTCTTCTTCTTCTTCTTTTGGCTTTTCCCTTCAGGGGTCGCCACAGCGAATCATCACTCTCCACCT
>CM074956.1:3829102-3866760 GCA_037577455.1 Pangasius macronema
GGTTACAATCCACCAGTGCAAAGTGTGAATACTTGTAATATTTTCCCTGGTCTTAAGATTTTGTTCAGGAGTGTATATGTGAATGCTGAGGTCATGTTCTTAACAGGTTTAGAGTGTGTGCTCCTCACAAACACTGATTGATGGCAAGGACAGTTACCTGCCCTTTAAGCTGATTAGAGCAAAATGCAAATTTAAAATGAATCTGTGAGCCATATATTGAGTGAGTATTTGTAAGATTTTTGGCCTTAAGCTGTTATACCCTGTGCCTCTGTGCAGATAGAGGAGGAGATGCTGTCCTTGCAGAATGAGCGCTCTGAGAGGATCCGTTCACTGCTAGAGCGTCAAGCGGGAGAAATCGAGGCCTTCGATTCAGAGAGCCTGCGTCTTGGCTTCAGCAGCCTGGCATTGACGGGCATTCCCTCTGAAGCATATCCAAAGCAGGGTTATCAGTCTGGGCACTGGAGCCATGGAGGTGCACCACCCCACCCGCACGCTCACCCACGTCGAGGTCCCAGCCGCTCTGAATCTTCCTCCTCTTCCTCCTCCCATGCCCTGAACCCTCTGCACCACTCCTCCCGCTCCTCGTCTTCATCCTCATCTTCCTCTCACCATCATCATCGCCACCACCTGGCTCAACACTACCACCATCAAAGCACACCACAGCTGTACCGAGAGCGAGAGAGGGATAGGGATCGGGAAAAAGAGAGGGAGTGGGGAGGAGGTGGGGGGAGAGCTGAGCTCGTCCACCCCCATGCCTTCCCACATCATCTTCCCTCTCGTTCTTCCTCTCAGTCACTGGCTCTTCTCCCTCCTCCTCCTCCAGCCCCAGCCTCCATCTCACTTTCATCCTCCTCCTCATCTTCCTCCTCCTCTTCTCAGGGGGTATATGGAGGAGGTGGAGGAGGGCTAGTGGTGCGAGGCCCAAGCCTGATGGCTCTGAGGAACAGCCCTCAGCCACTGCGCAGAACGGCGTCTGGGGGCGGAGGACCGAGTGCCGATGGAGTGTTGAGCCGCAGCACCTCTGTCACCTCCCACATCGCCAATGGCTCCCATCTCTCCTACTCTTAGAGCAGAATGTAAATCCTTAGAAGATTTGTTTGGGTATTTTGCCTTTTTTTTCCATCTGATGCGTTTTAAATAGGGGAGTTAAAAAAGGAGAGAAATAGAAAGAGCACACCTTATTGCTGTTTTTATTTACCTGTTGGACATCATAGGTTTTTCATTTTTTAATGTTGAAAACATGACTGGCTTGGATCATCACCACTGCCTTTAAGAAGTTTTAAAGGAACGATGTGGTACATAAATTTCTATTCGGTGATGGAGAATACTTGCAAACGTACTCAAGATAAGAATGCAGAATGTTTCTAAGGTTACAATTATGTCTTTCAACACTTACACAACTATGTGCGTGTATTAAAAAAAAAGTTGTCAATCAGACTTTACAATGACATTTGTGTCTGTGGGCATTGCTCCAGTGCATGAGATTAATGTACAAACAATACATTTGTATTTGTAACCTACATTTGAAAACGTAAGGCTACTGTACTTGTCCATCGTAGACATTTAGTCAGGTTCCCACCAATTGGATCTTTTATTGTATATAATATCCGAAGTGTTAAAGCATTGTGTCCACAGTTTTCTATAGTAATGATAATCATCATATCTTTGATATAATATGTGAATGGAATATTCTGAACATTTAGCTACTGCGGGGAAGCTCCATCGTTATCATGTGCACACTTTTTTTTCCCCAAACACAAAAGTCCATTTTGACCAGTTACCTTGTAAAAGAAATTATTTTAACTTGAAAAAATGTTACTGTGTCAGATTTGGTGTGTTATAGGTATTAATGTTTACAAATATTTGATTATTAATCATTTGTATGAATGCGTGTTGGCCGAATTGTACACAATTCAGTAATATTGCCTCTTTTTTTTTTTCTTTTCTCTAAATCCACCATGTACACCATATGTTGGGTAAGAATCATTTTCTTAAAACAGTAAGAATGTGACATCAAACTCTCTAGTTATTCTGGATTGCAATCAGTAATTTTAAGGAAATCATACATGAAGAGAGGCCTCTTCTGAGATTGAATAATAGTTTATTAAATGTTGGATTTTTTTTTTAAATCTAAAGGACTGGAGGACTTGTGGGGAATATTGAGGTTATATTTTTTTTTTTTTTTCTTCTTGGCAAAATTAAAACTGCCCTTAAAGAAAGCATGAAATTCTTGTCCAAAAAATATCCACAGATGTATATAAAACAAAGGGAGTGCACACAAACACACAAGAATAGTGCATTCTCCAGTCATAGGGTAATCACCAAGACAGTGTTTGCTCCTCAGAGATACAAAAAGTGACAAACACCAGCGCCGATGACTCTGTATAATCTACATCCTTTGTGCTTGGTTTAAAACAGTGCATGCAGAACAACTCGTGTTTGTTGAATATCTAGTTGATGGGAGGGCCAATGATGTGCCATAGAAATGTATTTTATGCCCCATGACTGGTTTCAGAGCAGTTTTCCATGATCTGCTCTAAATAGTATAAGCAAGGGCTAATGCCGACTGAGCTGACCCCAGATGGGGCGGCCCATGTCTGAGTTCATGTATGATGGTAAAGGAGGCTCTCGTGTTTAGGATACGTGTTTGTATGTGTAGGCTGACTGTGAAAGTGACTACTGGATAGAGCAGGTTTTGCTGAGAGGACATTTTTAGTAAAGACTTTAAACTTATTAAATATTTACATTAAGCTGTTTCTGGCTTGAAAGAAAGGGGTCATTTGGAAATGTGTTGAACAAAATGAAAAGTAATTTAAAAGGTAATAAATTAATATTAAACATCAAACGTCTCCCTGTCATTATTTTGAATTTTCACCAACATAGGCAAATTTATTTATTTATTTATTTATTTGTCACGATTTATGGTACTGAGTTATTGTTTCAACACTGTAGTGAAACATGGGGTTATATATTTATATTCTTATAACCATCACCAGCATTTAAACATTTTTATTTTTGCAAAGTTTGTCTTTCTTCCCCCCTTGTTTTCCTGTATGCAATACTTTTCCCTGGATAGTCACATTCATAATGTCCAGAGTGAAACGCGCCCTTTAAGACGCGCTCGGCTTGGCCGTTATTTATGTGCTTATTCTTTCTCTTTAGTCAATCTGGTCCTGTGACGTAAGCGAACGCGGCGCAGTTATATTTTTGTCGGCGGAGATCCTGAGCTCTTTCGATGCAGGTTGGCTGCGTCCGAAACCGCACATTAGCGTGCTAAATAGCATGTGAAAATAGTACGCCGCTGTAGTATTTGAGATACTATTCAGCGCGGTGTTGTGCAGCGCGGGTGTAACACAGCTCTCTCTCGCTACGGCTGAACGGAAATAAGGGGGAAGGAGGGAGGGGGGTACAACTCCGGCTGCCACATCCCTTTAAGAGCAACCGGGGACATTGCGGTGAGAGAGAAAAGGAGAGGAGGGGGAGAAGAAAGAGGAATTTAAAAAAGAAAGGAAGAAAGGAGACAGGGGAGGAGGGAGGGAGGAGAGAGAGCGAGGGTGAGAGTGAGAGTGAGCACCGCGATTCAAAAAAAAAAAAAAGAAAAAAAAAAAAGAAAGATGTCATCGTGCGAAGGGAAGCGCCGAGGTGGAGCGGTAGGCCGCGGCCGGGCTCCGGCACCGCTTGCCCGGGTCACGGCGTGAACGCAACACCGAGGCTTCGACCAAAACACCCGATTGGCCTGTTCGGGGCGGGCGGGGGAAAGCCAGGGGAGGGGGACAAAAATAACAACACAGATTTATGAATCGGTTCGGTTGTTTAAACCTCTTTCAAAACGCGTCAGTCCCATACTGTGTGACGGTTAAAACAAGGTCTAAAAACGAAGCAGATCATGATGTGTTTTGCTGCATGTTGTATGTGTGTAAGGTTGTGTAACTAACAATTACTGCTTTCGTTGGTCGAGTTGCTTAATTGCGTATTAAGTTTCCGACGGTTGAGCGAACACTGCGGTTAGTTTACATATAAATGTAGTAGTGATAATTGTCCGGTTTGAACTGGATAATAACAGCGAGCGCTGTCCAGATACACTGATTTTAATCCATCACTGCGATAGTTCAGTGTATCAGACAATAAAAGTGATATTTTGATTATTATTCTTATTATTCTTATCGTACTGCAGCTGGTAGGTTTCTTATGTTAGATGACACCAGCAAGTCGCGGCTGAATCCGAAAGTTTTAGTCTGTAGTAATTTCTCTCTTACCTGCGGAACAACATGGACACTGCATGGAGCAGTTTTCTCTTCCAGGTGAGCTGTCTGTTTTGTGTGTGTTAGTGAAACTCTTTTAAGTTTTTCTCCTTTTTTAAACTCATAATCAGTGCTTTATTTTTATAGAAGTTTCACCACAGTTCTTACAGTCCCTGACGGAAACTTACCATAAGTTCCTGCTGAAAACAGAGACAGTGTTGCATGCAAAACCTTAAATGTTTTGGAATTGTCTTCTCAGACCACGCCCACCCAAACCCATCTAGAGGGCTCTCTCCAATCAGAGCTCATGCAGGTCCACGCGAGCTCGCCTCAGAGCCCGCCCACCGAGCACATAGCCACGCCCCCGTCGACTGTGGACACCACCGCCCTCAGTGAGGACCCTGTACCTGGTAAGAGAGGAAGGAAGGGTTTAGAGAGACACACACACATCCAGTTCATGTGGAAGGCGAGAGGACATGCTGCTTACTTTTGTCCTTCTATTCTTATGTGAAATTTCTGCTGGTCTGTTACTTTGATCTCACATTGGATAAATACAGAGATCATTTTTAAAGGTCACAATTTTAGCCAAATTTCTGAGAGCTAGTACAGGACATATAAATAGTTGTCGTTCAGGCAGCTAAAATGTTATATTCCGATGAGAAGCAAAAAACCAATAGGCTGCCATGGCGAAACTGATATTTGTAGTTCCCTTTTTTTTAATGTGTCACCATTGCCTGTTACCATCTTATCTTTCTTGAGACATTGTCTAAGTTGCACCCAAGAATACAACATGTCCTGTACTTTCCTTTTCTGAATGCAAGTTTATAATGCATGTGCTTTCACACCCGTTAGTCTATTTGTCGAGTCCGAATCAGATTGTTACATGTTGTTTGTTTGCTATTTGGTTTGATTTTGTTTCACAATATTATACACATAATTTAAAAAAAAAAAAAAAAGATCATTGGCTCAGGGGCATGTAGGGCTGAAAATGTACTCCTAAAACTCTTTCATTCGTTGGTTAGAAATACACAGATGGAAAACTATAAACAGACCTAAGAACAGGGAACACAGAGCCGGCACTCAATAAATTATTAAATAATTTATAATAATAATAAGTTTAAAATATATTTTGTATATGCATCCGCTGTTTGTTTGCTTTTTTGTTTTGTTTTTTTGGACCAAATATCCAGAACTCCTCTTATTTCTGTAGTATTACACCTCTGTCCTTTAGCAGTTTAGCAGCTCACATCTACAGAACACACTGCATGTTTGGTCACTTCCTGTAGTCAGTAGGTCAATTCAGAGTCGAATCGCTTTCTCACTGCAGTTGAACCACTCTAGAGTTGTCTTGTAAGTGGGCTGAGACTCTGTTGCTTAGATGCTCTTAGACCATTTGTTTCTCATGTGTGATTGTTGTGATCTCACCTGCACAATCAAACTACACTGTGGGCTACAATACACCAAGATTAGATTTAAATGGACTAAAAGTTGCATATGTGACAGCACCCGAAAAACACACAAACAGATGCTCTGTCTTTTACTCCAGAAAAGCCACCAGTTCGACCAGGCCGTGCTGCTCATATCTGTGCCATCTGCAACAAGCAGTTCAAAAATAGCTACAACCTGCGGCGGCACCAGTCTGTTCACACAGGTGTGCGTCTAAAGGGAGGGTCCGCGCAGAACCGGGAAGGCGGCTCTAAAGAGGCCACTGAGCCTCTGTCCCTTCTCCACCTCAGTATAGTCCCACCCACTTCAGGGCTTCCCACACCGCCTCCGCAGCAGCCGCTGCTTACTCATGACACCAGTGACTTGGCCATGACCAGCACAGTCACGCCTCTCCCCCCTCCAACAGCCATCGTCATGCCAACGGGAGAGCCAGTCCAGGTGAGTACCATGTGCTCAGGTTGTCTCTGATGGTTTTCCATCATTCAAGTCACTAAATTGACCAGGAATAGGAATATAACAAATCAGTAGCACTTTTAATGGCCACATATCTGAAGGCTGAATTATCTGAATGTATTAATTACAGTGAATTGTGGAAAATTTTTAGTCTAGAAAATTTAAAGATAGTAATATCTTTATTCTGGTGTCATTTGAACTTAAGAAGTTGCATCATAGGTGTAGACGTATAAATGCTGGGGGTTTTCCCACTGCAGAGCCTCAAGTGAAAGAGCATATTTGAGCCTACCACAAGTCAATTTGCCCTCAACTCAATGTCACTAAGTAGCCTATAATTAATATACTGTAGGATAAACTTACTGCTCTGTAATTTCTTGCAGTACTTGCAGCTTAATGTTGTACTCCTCAGCGTCTTATTCATAGACTGAGGCTCATGAGGTGCAGAAGCCATATTTCACAGTGTAGCTAGTTTTCCTCACAAGCGATAATGAATAGGGGTCAGTCTCACTGAAATGTCAGTTGGATAGGAGGAGATGCACCTAGTAAGCTGAATTCTCAATTCTGATTGGTCAGAAGGTGCTGATTAATTTTCTATAACAGCAGCTCTGGCTGTAAGGTAAATCACAGGTTTACATTACTGAGCTTGTTTTAATACGTTATCATTTTTATAGTAACGACTTACACAGAGACGTGTATAGCAGACACTCCACATAAACATTAAAACGTGTTAAAATTCTGAACTTTTCTGTAAGCAGATGTTTATTTAGCACTTTTTGGAAAAGCGCTTTATAACCATCAGAGGTAAAGCTGCTCCTTAAGGTTTTCTGACACGAGAAAGTCCTCAGGATGGAAGGCTTTGCGTTTTCTCTGCAACATGATTTATCTTATCAACTTCGAGAGAGAAAAGTTGTGGTAAGGGAGCCGTCATAAGTGATAACAGGAAGTAATTTGTCTCAGACATTCCACAACATTAAACATAACTATAAATGGACAAAACAATGTGCTGTTCTTTCATATATAAATAATAGTTGTAAATTCAGCTTGTCACTTTAACAGGAAAACAGAAAGAGGAAAGTCCTCTATCCCGATTATTCTCCTGCAGCAGAAAATGCTAAATAAAGCACCTGTTTACAGAAAGTTTGACCATAAATCAGATCTGTTAAATCTTTGTTAAAGAACAGCATGTTTATTCATTTATTTTTTAAATGCATATTATGAACGCCTTCTAAAGGTGCTTGGCATCTCTGCCCTTTTTCTTTCTCTTGTGTCAAGCAGAGGCCGGTGAACCCCACCCCAAATGCTAATGTGGTGCGTAAGAACCATGCATGTGAGACGTGTGGGAAGGCCTTCAGGGACGTTTACCACCTGAATCGGCACCGGCTCTCGCACTCGGATGAGAAGCCCTTCTCCTGTCCCGTGTGCCAGCAACGCTTTAAGAGGAAAGACCGAATGAGCCACCACGTGCGCTCACACCAGGGTGGCGTCGAGAAGCCCTATGTGTGCCCGCACTGTGCCAAGGCCTTTTCTCGGTCTGAAACTCACAAAAGCACACACTTGTGCAACATTACACTGCGTATTTTTGTAGCTGCAATGTTGTTTTTTGTGTCTGAATTTGATCTCTCTTTTTCCTGTAGCCCTGATCACCTCAACAGCCATGTCAGACAAGTTCATTCTACAGAACGACCTTTTAAATGTCCGGTACGTTGCATTTGTGTTTATAGAGAGATATTGAAGAATCTGTTTTAAATTGTCAGTTAGTAATCCCCAGCTTTATGTTACAGTGCTGTTGAATTCTCAATTCTGATTGGTCAGAAGGTGTTGATTAATTTTCTATAACAGCAGCTCTGACCGTAGGTGCAAGATAAATCACAGGTTTATATTAGTGAGCTTGTTTTTATAAGTTATCATTTCTATAGTAACAACATACACAGAGACTTGTATAGCGGATGCTCCACGTAAACAGATTAAAGCGTGTGTTGAAATTGGTGGAGTTTCTTCAGCATTTATGGAAAGAGTCTAAAGTGTTAGCGCTTTATAGCTATCAGAGGTAATCACTGTTCCTTAAAGTTTTCTGACACGAGAAAGTCCTCAGGATGGAAGGCTTTGCGTTTTCTCAGCATCATGATTTATCTTATTAACTTCGAGAGAGAAAAGTTGTGGTAAGGGAGCCGTCATAATGTAAGTGATAACAGGAAGTAATTTGTCTCAGACATTCCACAACATTAAACATAACTATGAATACATAAAACAAACAATATGCTGTTCTTTCATGAATAAATGTGTGTTGCAAATTGTTGTAGTATAAGAGGAATAAAACACCTTGGGACATGCCGTTAGAGGAAAATAATTAACAGTGAGTTTATGTGTTAAGGCCTGACGCAAAGCATAGTTACTGTTACTAAACCAGACTTTATTATTTTCTTTTAACAGCACATCCTGAAGTGCTTTATTCTTTAATTTCTTCTTTAGTTTCTATAGTTTGAATTGCAAGCTAATTCTTAAGGGCTTGTTGCTACACATGACACAAATCAGTGAGTATTTTCATCTGTACTGCAATAATGGCTGTGTGAGGATTAATTTTGTTATTTTCAGACATGCGAATCGAGTTTTGCCACAAAAGATCGACTGCGCGCTCATATGATCCGGCATGAGGAGAAGGTTCCATGTCACATCTGTGGCAAACTGCTCTCAGCCGCATACATCACTGATCACATGAGGGTGCACAACCAGTCACAACATCATGCCTGCCACCTGTGTAACAGAAGTGAGTACTGTGCTCTCTCTCTCTCTCTCTCTCTCTCTCTCTCTTGCTCTCACCCTCGTGCTCTCTCTCTCTCTCTCTCTTGCGCTCGCTCTCTCTATCTCTCTTGCGCTCGCTCTCTCTCTCTCTCTCTCTCTCTCCTCGAGTTTCTTCCTTACCCACCTTGCTCTCAAGGAGAAGGCAAAGTCTTTATTTATTTGTTTGTTTGTTTGTTATTTTATAAAGCTGTATCTATATTTATTTTTAATTTAGTTAGTTAATTTTAATATTATGACTGGAACTCGTTTTGACCTATTGACCCATTCTTAAATATTTGAAAGCTGACCACAAAAAAATTTAACAATGTGCACCCCCTAGCGTGTATGCGAGGTGTGACAAAAAATTTGTAACACAATGCGTTTCCACCAGAGAAACCAGGGTCGTGGTTCTAGCAAAGGTGAAATAAATGCCTGGTCTCTATAAATATGAATCGAAAAGGTGATTTTTTTAATCCCTGACACAGAGCTCCACTTCACCTGCCATTTCAATTTTCTGTGCCATAAATGTTTATTCTGCTAATAATTCATATAATACACAATGGGGATGTAAATATATATTTTACAATGTGGATTTAAGGGCATTTTGTCGGGTGTGTAGTTACCACTCATGTAAACACACTCTGTTTACTAGGTTTTACAACGCTTACGTACCTGCGCATACATGCTCAGAAGCACCACGGTCAGGAGTGGAAGGAAAGCGGCTTCGGTTCCAGCGGTTCTGTTTTAGTGTGCCATTTGTGTGGCGTGCACTGCAAGACCCTCACACAGCTGCAGGGCCACATGGGTACCCACAATCCCCCAGGCAGCAGCAGTGGAGAGGGCGCACCTGATGGCACAGTGGGGCTGAGCAGCAGCAGCAGCAGCATGGCGCCGGCCCCTGCTGTCTTTGTGAGCACCAACACCATGGTGGACCTGCTGGTCACCGACTGTTCCTGCATCGCACAGGAGCCACAGAGCTAGTACTGCATGCCTGTAACAAACATCTATAGTCACAGACATCACACACGCGCGCACACACACAAGCACCCAGCTAGCAAACTGGACCTCTGTACATACCTTTGTGATGCATAGGACATTTTTATATGAATGGTATATACCAGGACTATTCACTTAGCAGGTTTTATTTTTAAATAATCCAGCTTGTTAATGATACTAATAATAAAGTTGTTGTAATTGATTTTGCAGCTAAACTGTCTTTACATTCTGATAGCAATCAGTAAATCTTTGGGAAAACGTGTGACTGGGCTCTGGAGCTAGCAACTGGAAATGAGCATGGTCTCCTTATATTAAGCAATCAGGAAACTTCTTTTCGAAGGGTAGTCCTCTCTGCATGTGCACAGGCAGGTCAAGTTTCGCTATAAATAAGCAAGAAGGGAAGCTCGATCTTAAATGGGTCGTCTTAGGATTATGGAAAAGCCATTGCTATATCTTATAGAAGTGATCGCAAAGAAGGCTGACATTTTAGCAAACTTTCTGATCCCACTGTTGATGGATTTGAGAAACTGAAGAGTGCAAATGAAAGCGTACAGGAAAACAAACAGGACTGAGCAAGAGGGAAGAGTAAACATTTGTGTCTTCCAGAGCTGGAGAGACTTGATAGATTTGAAGCACTTTGCTGCTTGGCGTAATTATTATGCTTTTTGTGAGGATAAAGTCCTTCCAAATTTACATGACATGGTTAACTAGGAAGAAAACAGCCGTCCAGTGTCTCAGTGTTCAGCCATGAGTGTCGTTTGCTTGGATGTCGCTTACAAAAGCACCAATGTAGGTGCCTCAGATCTACCCAGACAAATGCACACTCATTCTACAAATTAAATTATTAAGTTATATGCGTTGCTAAATTTGTTGATCTGATATCAAGTTTTTTTAACTGCTTGCATGTGACCAAAGCACTGCCACTTTCCTCTTCCTTGTCTTTGGAAGGAGGGTGTTTGGATAGAGCAGCTGAGGTGTTTGGCAAAAAATTAGAGAAGAAATCTTCAAAATCACTAAATACTGAACGGATTTAGCGAATGTTAAAACCTTCCTAGACAACACCAGTGATTATCAGTTATAATCACTGTGTTATGCTGTCATTGTGTCTTTTAGTCACAATATCAGTGATGGATCAAACATTTATGTGAAGGTTCAGCATGTCCGTCTCACTGCCAAAAAGGTCAGTAGTAATAAATAGTTAAAAATAAATAAATAAATAGTAAAACCTATCCTGATGGACTAATAAATAGCCCATGTGCGCTGTGTGATAAAAGCATGGCTCCCATGCAGATTTGCTCTCCATCACAAAGTAAAAAGAATGACATTGATTGATGTATACTGATGAAATAATAGATCTGTTGTGTTGTTTTATTGTGTTTCATTATAAGGAAAAATACCGTAGCATGCTTTTGTTTACTATTAGGCTGTTGACTTGTGTTTCCCTACATGATGAATAGCCCTGGTATATACTCTCTCTCTCTCTCTCTCTCTCTCTCTCTCTCTCTCTCCCCTAAACATACCAATCCACATTGTTGAGCAAATACTGTGAAAAGAGCTATTACACAGCTAGCTGAGCAGACACACACACACACTCACCAATTACACAGCCACTGTAGCAAATAAGAAAGGGAACTCAATACGCATGAGCACTACGTATACCAGTCTCCACAGCACGATGTAGATCTTCAGTGTATTAATCTAACATGATCAGAGGTGCCTGTGAAGTCCACGGTGGCTTCAAAGTGGCCTGAGGGCAATTAGACACTTAATTTCAGTACTAAGTACGATTGCACTGGCTGGATCTCTCTCCTTTTTTGTTGCCCTTAAAATCTGTTTCACTCTTATTGCTGCAGGATACAACGATACTGTGATTGTGACTTCCTACTGTATTTCATATTCTGCTCTCTCTGCCACACCTTTCTACTCACACACTCTAAACCACGAAGAGGTGAAAAGGGGATGATTAAAAAAAAAAGGTCAAATAAAATGAGAACAGAAGGAGCGATGCAGGGAAACAACGGTGAGGAGCAGTTTGACAGTTTTCTTGTCTTCTTAACTCAAGAGATGGAGCACCTGACTCTAAACTTTAAAAGGCAATGCTTTGGGAAAGTAAGTGTGTGTGTGTGTGTGTGTGTGTGTGTGTGTGTGTGTGTGTGTGTGTGTGGTAAAAATGGATAACTGTGTCTAAAGCATTAATGGTTTGGTAAAAATGTGTCAAAAAAGCAAGAGTTGTATTCAGGATCATTGTGCACCTTAAAAAGTTAACCAAGATTGTTTTCCTTAGTGAATTTGCATAGTAAGTGAAGTCTTGGCCAAAAGAGCCTCGTTCAAAAAAAAAAAAAAAAAACAGAAAAGGTGAAATGCTTGGTTGACTTATTTCAATAGGACACTACATCTTCATGATCTTCAAGCAAATTAGAAAATGCATAAAAAGGAACTAACTGATGCTTGATTTTTTTTTTCTTACTGCAAGCAAAAAAAAAAAAAGCTCATACAAAATGAATGCAACTTACTGCTTCTAAGAGGACTAAGAAAAATTATATTTTGGCCATGATTGTTATTCATGCTGCGTTTTTCTTTGTGTGAAGCAAGTGTTTAAAGGAAGGGCTTAATCAAACAACTGAATTTAATAGCCAGAAATGAGTATATAGTCCACCTGTTGAGACTTAAAAAAAAAAAAGAAGAAAAAAAAAAGATTTTTGTACTGGAGTGATTAGTTTGAGCAGTTTAATGTTGGTACTGTACATTATGTGGTCATTCACTAACTTAAATCTTTTGTAATTGGATATTTTGTTTGAGCAGTAATTGTTTATTAAGCTCTGAATCATGTTTAGGTTATTCTTCATCTAGCACTAAGCTGAATACCTCTCCTATAGGAATCAGTAGAGTTCCGGCACTGCATCTCAATGCCTTATTGTACCACTCTACCCTGTTTTAATGAATAAGACTCTAAAGGTATTTTAAATTGTAGGCTTGGATTCAGTACAAAATATTAATGGGATGTATTTATATTTATATTTTTATATTTCTCAACAGTATGCATGCCTATTAGCAATTGTTAGAGCAAAAAAAAAAATAGAATTATGTTGATGCTTACCATGATCATGAATATTATGTCATTATTTTGTAGATGATGTAGATCATGTTATTATTTTGTAATTTTGACTATTAAAAAGAAAGGCAAGTAATGATAGCTTTGGGTGAAACGTGTCACTTTTATTTATCTGTGAATTGGGCAGATGTTGGGTATTTTCCATGCTTGGGTATGAGTAATGTGTTAAATTCACTTTGATTCATCGTACAGTAATAATGATAATTGATGCGTCTTTACTTCAGCTCTGGCTTTGGTGCGGGCTGTGGTACCAGAGCATAGTTAATTTCACAATTTAATCAATGGAGAGGGGATTTCTTTTTGTCAGAATGCACTTCCCCTCACAGCCTTATTTAGACAAACAAAGCAGTCAAATTTACATAAACTGTCTTGAATAGATGAAGGACTATACATGACATCCAATTTTAGCTGCAGGAAATATATACTGATCAGACATAACATTAAAAGCACTGAAGTGAATAACACTAATTATCTTCTTACAATGGCACCTGTCAAGTGGCGAGATATGTTAGGCAGCAAATGAACAGTCAGCTCCTGAAGTTGATGTGTTGGAAGCAGGAAAAATGGGCAAACTTAAGGATCTGAGTGACTCTGACAACTGGGTCAGACCATCTCCAAAATGACAGATTTTCTGGGGTGTTCCCGGTATGAAGTGGTTAGTTTCTACCAAAAGTTGTCCAAGGAAGGACAACCAAGGTACCAGCGACAGGGTCATGGGTGCCCAAGACTCATTGATGCGCGTGGGGAATGAAGGCTAGCCCGTCTGGTCTGATTCCACAGAAGAGCTACTGTAGCTCAAATTGCTGAAAAGTTAAAGCTGGCTATGATAGCAATGGAAGAAGGAGGCCTGGCTTGATGAATCATGTTTTCTTTTATATCATGTGGACGGCTGGGTGCATGTGCTTCGCTTACCTGGGGAAGAGATGGCACCATGATGCACTATGGGCAGAAGGCAAACTGGTGGAGGCAGTGTGATGCTCTGGGCAACGTTCTGCTGGGAAATCTTGGGTCCTGGCATTCACGTGGATGTTACTTTGACACGTATCACCTACCTAAACATTGTTGCAGACCAAGTACCACCCCTTCATGTGAAAGTCTTAATGGCAATGGCCTCTTTCAGCAGGATAATGTGTCCTGCCACACTACACAAATTGTTCAGGAATGGTTTGAGGAACATGACAAAGACTTCAGTGTGTTGATTTGGCCTCCAATTTCCCCAGATATGAATCCAATCGAACATCTGTGGGATGGACAAACAAGTCCAATCCCTGGAGGCCCTACCTCCCAACTTACAGGACTTAAAGTCTCTGCTGCTAACATCTTGGTGCCAGATACCACAGCACACCTTCAGAGGTCTTGTGGAGTCCATGCCTCGATGGGTCAGAGCTGTTTCGGCACCACCACGGAGGCCTACACAATATTAGGCCGTTGTTTTAATATTATGGCTGATCGGTGTATATACATAGTACTGTCTTATGTGTTAGTGTATAAGTAGAAAAGACCAAATCTTAGATGTCAAACAGTTCATGTAATTAAAAAAGGAGGATATTATGAAATTTTTCAAGACCATTTTTCAAGTAAAAACTCTGAGTCTACATAACTTATCAGCCAATTATACTACTACATGACAATGTATCCAAGAGAATTGTCATGGCTTGCATTAGAAGTTTCCTTGTTTTTCCAAACTAATAGGATTTTTATGAATACCAACTTCCCTTTTTAAATGCTCCTACAATGTATTTATGAAAAATTTTCTTCCTGTCCAGCTTGATAAATGTGACCCATTGTGTGTAATGTTTATTTTAACTCCAACTCCAGGGTCTCCAATCCTGAACCTGGGTTACTGGCTGTTGAGAGTTTTGCAACTACATGACAGTGTATCCAAAAGAATTGATGCAGGCAGAGGGTGGCCACACAACATATGAACTTGATTTCATTTTTTTACTGTTTGCTGCAACAAGCCTGCATTACTATGGCACTTTGCTTGCACAGCTATACTAAAAATTAAGTATTTTGATCCTTCTATTTTCATTTTAAGTAATATCATCCATCGGTTTTGCTATATTGAAAACAAAATTACTTATGTCTATTGACGTCTACAATGATTATGATTTTTAACTGTCATCTTTGACCTTTAGGTCCATCACACCATTGTCAAATGCTTCCACTCAAATCAGACTGAAGAATTTATTCTAAAATTCTAGTCCTGAAATTGTTTAGTTTATATTCATGTAAGTTAATACTCGCTTTTATAACAAGTGATGGCTCAGTACTACCCAAACTGTGATCAGGCCCTCCATACAGCAGCTAATCTGGCTGCCAGAACACAACCACAACTCACCATTGATGAGACCAGAAATCCTAGAGTGGCTGGCTTCGTTAAAATGAGCGAAAAAGAACAATACATGAAATGAGTCATATTTTGCTACATTTATGTTTTCATAAACAGTGCATTTTTTCTGTAGAACATTGGTTTGAAAATAATTACCTAGATCACGGTTAATATTTGGGGAAGAATAACAGTACTGAGCCTCTTCTTGTAATGTCTAACAGAGTTGGAGAACATACCCATTACCATTTCTCCCCTTGAACTGGAAGTATGTTTGTGGTCATTCTCTTGTGAAAAGATCCTTTCTTACCCAAGTCTTAACCTTCCAGTGGAAGCAATCAGGTTTTAGGCTAAATTATAGGTTCGTTTATCAACCATTTGTACTAAAGTTGTGTGTAAATTCTAAAACTGCACTAAAATTCTCCACCGGATTTACAAAAATTTAGGTGATACTGATTTTCTTCCTACTCATGAGTGAGTATGATGAGGAAAACACCATAAATGTTAAGCTCACAGAGAGCTGAAACAGCTAAATGAGGACAAGACCGCAAGAGAAAAGGAATTTCTCAGTGGCAGAAGTGGAATTTATTTTGTCTCTATACTAAAAAAATATCATTTAGCAGTGTAACAGCCCCTGAGAAGCCAAAATCTGGAGACAAATTACAGAAAAGACAATTTACATGTGAATTAAAAATATTTGTACTGTACAGGTGATCATGGGCTGTATGACACACTGAGGCATACCAGGTTGTCACTTATTGGTCAGAACTGAATTATACACCAACTGTTCAGAGCAGCCTCTGTTTATACAGTGGCTTTTTTTGTCCTAATTAAATGACTAGTTTCATTGTCTTTATTTACTGATTTGTGTTGGCTTGCTTTTTATTTTAATAGTTTTCCATATTTAATATTTATTTCATTAAAGACATTAATATGAAATGACTGTGTGTAAGTAAAATAAATAAGCAATATAACTTGACAGCATAATGAAACCAAAGAGGAGGTATATGGAGGTAATAAATGAGGAGATGAAGCTAGTGGGTGCAAGTGTTGAGGATGCAGAAGATANTAGGGATAGGTGGAGAGTGATGATTCGCTGTGGTGACCCCTGAAGGGAAAAGCCAAAAGAAGAAGAAGAAGAAGAACTTGATAGCATAATCTGTATATACAATTGCAGTAATCCATGTCAGTTACATGATTTGAAGCATATCAGTTGAGGTTAACGTTAGTACGTTTCCTTATACATAAAAATACACTCAACAAATAATAATAATAATAATAATAATAATAATAATAATAGCATACAAAGTTTTCCGAACTAATATTCAAATTCAAATTTTATTGGGCACACACACACACAACACAAGTATGATGTGCAGTGAAATCTGAATTTTCATGAATACAGACCTTCTTGTGTAAATGGTCCTACAAACGATATACAAATAATCTTTCTATCTTTGACTCCTGCTTGACACATGAGGCCCACTGTGTGTAACGTTTATTTTTTACAATCCTTTTGGTGATCAGCACAGCACCACGGCAGTGGGGTTTCTGCCTCACAGCTCCAGGGTCTCCGGTTCAATCGTGAGCTTGGGTTACTATTTGTACGGAGTTTCACACAATCTTCCTGTGTCCAGGTGGGTTTCCTCCAGGTTCTGCAGTTTCCTCCCACATCCCAAAAACATGCCAGTAGGTGGAATGGCTGCACTGAAGTGTGTGTGCTTAGTGATCTGAAAAGTATTGGCATGCCTTCCAGGGTGTATTCCTCCCTCACTCCCAGTGTTCCTGGGATAAGCTCTGGCTCCACCACAACCCTGACCAGAATAAAGTGCTTATGAATGAATGAATTATTTCCCAATAAAGGGTGCGAGGAATTCTGCAGCTTACTGTATATCGTGCATGATATGGAACAGAGATCACAGCTGGGCTACTTTCAGTCTTAAGATGCATTAGAGATGGTTTATTTGGGATTTATATGGTCAAGATTCCAAATACAGCTGAAACAATAAATATAGTTTTCAACTCATTTTAGCTCACAACACTTGCAAAAGTCACCTGCTAACACATATATATGCATATATTCACTTCAGATTTACAGACATAATATATTTTGACCTTGTACTTATAAATATGAACAAAAAAGTATGTATTCAAAAGCATAAACAAAGATATGGTTAAAAATTGAATTGATAGGGAAAAAAATGTTCGGACACCATAAATGAACAATATTAGTACTTTGTTGCAAAGGTGTTGTTGGCAGTTACAGCTTCAAGATGTCTATGGTAAGAAGTAATTAGCTTTTTGTATCACTGTGGTTCGATTTTGGCACATTCCTCTCGTCAAATCATCTTCAATGCCCCAAGGCTATGAAGGTCCCTCTGATGGACTTACAATTTCCTCCATAAATGGGCCATAGGATATGCAAGGCCTTGTCAAATTATTTTGGCTGTATGTTTGAGGTCATTGTCTTGTTGAAACAGTTATCTTCTCCCCAGTTTGAGTTTCTTGGCCAATGAGATTAAATTCTTCTATAATACGTACCAGTAATTCACTCTGTTTACACACAATGACGTGTAAAACCCCAGTACTGTTTACAGAGAACAGAAACTTTATATCATCATCCTTCTACCTCTGTCCTCCACTGTTTGAATGCTACTCTTGGGATCATATGTACAACTCTTCTTTGTCCAAACATGATGAGCCGAATTAAGAGTTCAGAATACATTGTTCCAAAAGAATTCTGATTTGTCTAAATAATTTTAGACGTGCATCTCTGTGCTTCCTTTCTAGCAGAGGAATTTTGTGTGGAGTGTAGGGATGGAGAAGATTGTGGCGCAGTTCATTGCTTATTGCAACTGTTGTTCCTGCTGTTTTCAGGTCATCCTCTTTTCAAGTGACTGCTGGCTTCACTATTACCTTCCTTATCATTAGTCTGATACTGCGTTGTTATTTAATAATGTGGTTCCTGAGAACTTTAGGAAACTCCCTCACCTTCACCATGATTGCTAACTGAAAGCTTCCCAACCAATGGCAACCAACCGGGTGCAATTTGCACGAGAAAATTTTTTGCAGGTTTTGCATCTTGAACTCTTGAATTTCATATAACTTACTTATATATATATATATATATATATATATATATATATATATATATATATATATTTTTTTTTTTTTAACATAGTGTCTGAATACTTTTCCCTATCTATTTTGCTTTTTAACCATATATTTGTTTATGATTATGAATACATACTTTTTTGTTCATATTTCTCAGTGTGTGTGTAAATTTGAAGTGGATATATGCCCTGGAAGTATTAGTAGTATTAGTAATAGTATAAGTAAAGCTTTAAAGGCACACTGCATGTACCTTTCTAGGTAAAAGATACATGCTAAATGTGATAAATGACACTAGCAGTGGCAACTCAGTGGTTTAGCCTGAGGACTACTGACTGGAGGATTGTCCAAGCAGTCCCAGCACTGCGAAGATGTCATTGTTGGGTCCTTGAGCAAGACCATTAAGACTCAACTGCTCAGCTGTATAAATGAGATCTAACTTTCACTTCTGCATGAGGGCGTCTGCCAAATGCCCTAAATGTAAATGATGTTTATAACAGGAGTATGCGGTTTGGAGGGGTGCTATAGTGCTATTTTTTAGGTTCTTCATGTTCTGTAGACTATAATCAATATGGAAAAATAGTAGGCCTACGCCACCTAAGGTGACTGCTAAGCTCATCCCTTTGCATCCTGTCCCACCGTGCATCCTGATCAATAATGTAGCATAATAACCGCGAGGGCAACGGAACCGCAGGTTTAATCTTTATTTATCTCCATCCGGCTCCAGGGCAGTCAGCAAAACGCTCTTTTAAAGCATGACCCGAAAAGTGTGCAAGCGCCAGAGAAATTAAAGCGGTAGCGGCGACTAAAAAAAAAAGGGCAGATTTAAAGGGCAAGATCGGTGCTGAAGTGCGGATGGGGCAAAGCAGACTAGCCGGAGAGGAAGTGAGAGAGAGAGAAGAGCAGCATCAGCTCGCATCCTGAAGCGCCTCGGATCGCACCCCTGCCATCTCACGCACCGTGCACAGACCAGCAAGAAGCAGCCACGGCAAGGACACCATGGCGGTGAACTGCGCGCTGGGTCTTGGCCGGACATCGCCGTTGGCTTTTACCGGGATGCGGATTTCTACAGGCCGCTGACTGAAACACCGCAACGTAGGCTGCGTTTTTCCCTCTGTCCTCATCTTTCCATCAAAGACTACATCCAAACCCCGCATGCTACACTGCGCTGGCTGTACTGTGCGGCATGCGGTGTTGGATGTAGTCAAACACAAGGTGTTACAGGGCTGATTTGACTTTAATGTGGTGAAGGTTGAATGATTGGCTTGCTGACATTCCTGTTTAGGAACAGATGCTGTTATTTCTGTGACATTCATCAGTCATTCAGTGCGTCCGGAACCTTCTTCTTCTTCAGGCGGTTATTATTATTCTTATTCCGGATTTGTCTGTGGACATGTAATGATTACTTAAGCTGTACTTTGAGGTGTAAACAAATGAGCATCACGACCGCGTCATATGAGGAGACGAGCATCAGCAGCGTTCGCGTTGCTTTTTCGTGTTTAGGACGAGGTCTCGTGCAGCTCCGTGACGCATTAGACGAGTTAAGCTAGCTGTGTTTCCTCTGGTTTTAAATCTCATGCCTCGAACCTGCGTTTCGGCTGCGTAATAGCGCACTGCGCATTTTTATTGCAGTTGCAGTGATAGGAATTGAGTTATTTGGCACTATCCGTATCGGTATAACGCTGTAGTAATGCAGACATGTTGGAGGTCAGAGGTGCTGAGTGTGCTGGTTCAGGGTTTATCAGCAGATTAGATTATGCTGTGTTTTGTACAGCAGTAAAGCCTGTCCCAGCAAACTTGCTCCATTCTCCGGGTTTTGTGCTGATGGGAAACACGACTCAATTCGGTTCTTTTAAACAAACCTGAGAGTGAATCCAGTTACACGCCAGTTTTGATTCACTGGCAATAAAGTGTGTGTTGTGTAATCCATAAGACCAGCTATTCTTGTAAAGGTACCGGTTTCTGTTTAAACATGCAACATTCATTCATTCATCTTCATGAATCATCTTCACTTTATCCTGGTCAGGGTCATGGTGAATACGGAGCCTATCCCAGGAACGCTGTGCACGAGGCAGGGATACACCCTTGGATGTGATGCCAGTCCACACACACACACACATACACACACACACACACACACACACACACACACACACACACACACACACACACATTCACTCACACCTAGGGCCAAGTTAATGGGACCAATTAAGTAGCCAGTCCACTAACTGGCATGTTTTTGTGAGGTGGGGGAAAGCAAGGAACCCAGGGTAAACAAGGAACACATGGAGACCATGCACAGAAACTCCACACAGGCACTAACTGCGCTCAGGATTGAACCGGGGACCCTGGGGCTGTGAGGTAGCAAAACAACCTACGGTACCACTGTGTCACTCGTTAAACAAGCAGCGAATATCTGTTTTCTGTTTTATGGCCACACATACTGTCGTTGCCATGTGTCAAGGTTAACTCTGACTTAAACTATTTTAGTCCATAATTTACCAATAGTTGATCTCTATGCCACACTTAGGGAGTAAATTGTTTTTTTTGTTGATTACCATGCATGCTTCAGCTGTTAATATTAATGTCAGAGCTTGTTACGGACATGTTAAAATGTTACACTGTCAGTTAAACTGACCTCATCATCATCATAAACATCATAAAGGGAAAAGTGCCATTATATTTGTGGTTAAAACAAAAACATGGCTTCACACACGTTAAACATATGGACTGTAATTTCCTCCTTTGCTGTCATTTACAGAAAATTATGTTTACCTTTGTACTATGACAGGCCTGCCTTCCATAATGGGGATTATCTGTAGGTTTTTGACTTACAGATTTTGATCAAATAAGCCCATTCCATGTGTTAGTAGACCTCTTGGGACCCCACCAGTTTCCTGTTCTCTCATGCCACCAGGGCTTATTGGAGGTTTGCGGTTACTGTAATTTGTAAGCATGGAGGTTGTATCTGTCAGATTTGTGAACATTTTTGTCAATATTTCGCCAGTGTAATGACTTACATCAAATCATCCTATAAGGATAGTAACATTTCACTATTCACAACACTGGTCACTGGAACACTGGGACGTTTACGGAAGTGTCTGGGTCTTTCACACATGACCTCTGAAGGAAAAGTGCAATTACATTAACAGTAAAAATGTGTGAAAACACTTATTGTCACATTCAAGCTTTTGTATTGTAACTATGTCTGTATAACAACCAGATAAACCGCTGTAAGAATCACAATTAATCAATTCAATTATACTTAACACTAAGGCAGTGCTTGGCAAAAAATGTAACATGTGGCAGTCTTATCTTATGTGTGAAAGTGCCACAGATGGCACCATATGAGCCACTCAGCTATTCATATGGTGAGGTTTCTACATGCAGTAATCTGCAGTTCAGAAGTGTCAACCAGTTACCAGGAACTCTTTATTATCATCGTTTACCAAAATGTAATAGAGAACTGTGCTTGGGTGATCCTGATTATTCAACAATACATTTATCAGTTTGTAAAATAATTTTGTCACTGATATTCTGTCCATACACTACTTGCATTATTTCTAAATATATGCCATATATTTAATTAAAATCACTATTTATCTACACTGAAGTTAAAACACAGTGTTTTATCCTTTTAAAGAGTAGTATTGACGCAATTAGTAAGGTTCCGTATGCCTTATGCATTACTCATACTGCTTTAGTGACACATTATTGACACTGTTTCAAGTCAATAAGAACATGCATTTTTGGACAAAATTGTTTTTGATATACAGTGAAATGAACTGTTCATGGTGGTGGACTCAAACGTTCAGAAGTACAATCAATTATATGTGAGTACCGCAGTAATAAACCCAAAGATGAATCAGATTTTAATTTGATAATATCTTTTCTTTCAGAGAGGAGGGAAGGACGGCAGAGGTTCTAAAACAGAACGAGTGCTTTGTGAACGCTGCATTAGCTGACCTCACCCACCGGCAATCATGTTATCCATCTTGGCTGCGGGCTCTGTGTTTTTCCCAGGGCTCTTCCTCTTGTCCAAGCAGTGTCTGAAACGGCTGCCTGGTCTGAGATGGAGCGAGGGGGATGCAGTCATGGTGTCAGCCAGGTGAAGTACACACTTCTGCTTTAGAAAGGGCAGTGAATCTAGGGACTTTGGTTTTCATTCATAGAGTAATGCAGGATTACACAGGTTAGGGAAAACATTATAACACACTAACATATACAAAACATACACCAGGTTGGTGTCATCCGTCCAAGCAGTCATGGCCTCCTCAGCTGGTTACATCATCTCAACTTCCTGTGATGACATCATCGAGGATCAGTAAGTTGTTATTTAATGGAGTTGGAAATTGATCTTTATTAAATCTTAAAAATAATTTTTAAAAAAAATAGCACTTGGTATTCCCCTTTCAGCAGATAGTGTGACTCTGTATTTAAGGATAAATGAATTTTCTAGATAATTCCTAGATGTTTGTGTCATGTCAGATATATAAGTATATAATTAGATAAATGTGAGGCTAAGCCATGTGATTTGATGCCCCCAAGTCCCAATACAACTAGTTTGGGGAATAATTTTTATGCAGTAATGTTTATGGGGTCATGTATGATATTAGGTCATGCATATTTATCCTGAGGAAACTAGTTACTGAGAATAGCACAAGTTAAACAGCTCATAGCATGTTTCACAAAAAAGGAAGAATGCCAACTGATTGTCAACTATGATGTTGAGAGGATTTTATATGTTTTGTCAAAATTCCAGATCAACTTGTTTAATTCTCTAGTACTAAAATGAAGCCTTTTTCTTTGTCAAAAAAAACATCTGTTTAAAGCAGTGGGTCTTTAGCAATGTGGTTTAAAGAATGTTATCTTTCAGGCACTGGCTGACCACCTCCTACATCCTGTTCGCCGTGCCCTACTTCGTGTACGATATATACGCCATGTTCCTGTGCTATTGGCACAAGCTTCAGGTCAAAGGTCACGAGGTGGATAATGGGCCCAAGTCCAAGTCTGTGGCCCTGAGCAGCTACCTCCGCAGAGAGTTCCTCATGGTCTTACATCATGTTGTCATGGTCACCGTGTGCTTCCCCGTCTCCGTGGTAACTGTCACCGTGCATGTTTTTGTTTGTGTAGTTATCTGGAAAAAGAAAATCTAGGGCCTCGTTTTTTTGACCTAGATAAATCCAGCATTAGATCAGAAAGCAGTCCTGGGTTTTCTACCTATCAGATGTTATTTTTAAGTAAACATGGGTTCACAACTGTACATTTTATCACATCCTTAAAAACAAGATAAATGGTTTCTATCCAGACTAATGATCCTAAACAATTCCACTGACCTGGTATGCTGTACATTTAGGCCCATGGGTCTCAGCCTGGGGTCCTAGGGGTCTGTGAAGCAAAGGGGATTTTTAATTTTCTTGAAGTGGTGAAAATCACAACCAACAATTATTAGAGTTATTATGATTTTTATTCAGCTCTTATAGTTATGAGCCTATTTTCCTAGTGAATAGAAATAAATGAGATTAATTTAAACTATTAACGCAATAACAGATATGCCTATAAACAATGTCAACTTGAATCAAATGAGTTTTAATTAAAAAAAAAAATGTTTTGTAAGTTTAGAAGTGAAAAGGGGTCCCTAGCTGCTAGGCAGCCATTTAGTCAATGGCTTTTTTTCCCCAGTCCAGTTGTTTTCCAGCTGTGAGACATGCAGTCATAAGTGCCATTTAAACACTCTGAATGTCGCTAGCATGCCTTAGAGTGATTTCTCATCTTAGATCTTGTGGAGAAGGAATTAGAAATAAGAAAACGACTGATTCTGAAGAAACATGAATCTAGAAGTCACTTTGAAAGGTTTTCTACACTAGAACCCATGCCTTAGCTTGGTCTGGTGAGTTGTTGTTCATTCTGTGTGTTAACAGTGTGATGTTGTTTTTCCTTTCTCAGTTCTGGAGGCAGGGGAAGGGTGATTACTTCCAGGGCGTCATGTTCTTAGCTGAGCTCAGCACTCCCTCCGTCTGCCTAGGCAAAATCCTTATTCAGGTACATTCATTATTGATTTGATGAGTGTTTTCTGGTCCATCCCTCTGGCCTTTTTGAGACTTATTCATCACCCCCCCCCCCCCCCCCAAGTCTTAAACAACAATGCATGCAATATTTAGCATAAAGTGATCGCACTGTACATTAATGCACATTTATTAATGCCTTTCTCGTTCTTCATGGGCTCAGTAAGGAATTGTTTCTATAGTAAATTTAGAAATGTCTATATTATTCATCACTCTTGGAAATTCAAAATTTTTGAACTTCATTTAACGCAAACTGTTTTCAGTGGACAACGCAGCTTGCATGGAAAGCTCCTCTGAAGCGTGTAAATGCCCTGCTGAGAGAACAGGCCAGTGACAGGCCTTCAGTGGGTTCCTATGGCAGATTCAAGTGCATTGTGTTTGAATTGGAGCAAATAAGAATGTTCATTGGACAACAGGCTTCTGATACGTCATTCTTGTCCCACCCAGACACACGGCTTCACTCTGAGTCAGTGTGTGCGTGGGCGGGTGGGTTTTGCATAGAAGTGAAACATATAAAACAGATGAACATCACAGATGAACCTTCACAGATGAAACAAATAAAACATAATACACAGAGATGTACACTTCAATGACAGACACCTGTGCTTAAAAACCACCAGCCGCCACTGTGCCTGAGCAAAAGCAAAATAGAGCACGTGTCAGTATGCAAGCCCTGACTTGAAAGGCCTAGTGCACTCTCAAGAGATCTTTGAGCTACTATACATGCAAAAGGACACATTTGCATGTACTGTGATACAATTTGGGCTAGGAATGGCTTTGTGTTTTTCTGTTTGTTTTCTTCTCTTAAGTCTAGCCTACTATTTTCCCCCTCAGAGCTTCTCACAGCTCAGTATATCCTTATAAGAAAAGACGAGCTTTAACACTAGACACAGTAGCCTCCTTTATAACCCTGCCACCTTTCATGTAGCAGGCCATTGGCCACGAGTCTTGTGTGCCTGTATGTAACATGGCTGAATGTGTGTCCAAATTCTCAAGAGCGTGCAGAGGACACAGTGTTAGATGGATGTGGTGGGTCAGCTGTATGCCACATAAATCATGCTTTGGGGTTATTTCTAGATTTTATTCAGGTGTTAGGATGTGCTGCGTTTTTTTAGAAGTATGAATTTAAAATAGGGACATGGACATATTTTTTTTAATTTACGTTTACATTTATGACATCCTATGAATACATCATATGAATACTGACTAGGACCTCTCTTGGCTCGTAGAACAGCCTGAATTCTTCGTGGCATGGATTCCACACGGTGTTGGAAACATTTCTTTGAGATTCTGGTCTATGTTGACATGACTGCATCGCATAATTCCTCCAGATTTGTCAGCTACACTTTCATGCTGAATCTACCACGTCCCAAAGGTGCGCTATTGATTCAGATCTGGTGACTGGGGAGGCCGTTGAAGTACACTGAACTCACTGTCATGTTCACGGGACCAGTTTGAGACACTATGTGCTTTGTGACATGCTGGTCATGTAGCCATTATAAGATAGGTAAATCGTGTCCATAAAGGGATGCATGTGGTCCGCAACAAAGACTGTGGCAATCAAGCGATGCTCTTAACGGGCCCAATGTGCAACAAGAAAATGTTCCCCACACCATTACACCACCTCCACCAGCCTGGACTGTTGACACGAGACAGGCTTAGTACAGGCTTAGAATTCATGCTGTTGGCACCAAATTCTGACCCTACCATCTACATGTCACAGCAGAAACTGAGATTCATCAGACCAGGCTGTCCAGTTTCAGTGAGTCTGTGCCCACTGTAGCCTCAGATTCCTGTTCTTGGAGAGGAACTCTATGTGGTCTTCTGCTATTATAGTACATCTGTCTCAGGGTTTGATGTGCATTCTGAGATTTCGCATTCTGAATACCACAGTTGTAAAGAGTGGATATTTGAGTTGCCGTAGCCTTCCTGTCACCTCAAACCAGTCTGGCATTTCTCTTCAACAAGGTGTTTCTGCCTGCAGAACTGCTACTCACTGAAAGTTTTTTGTTTTTCGCACGATTCTGTGTAAGCTCTGGACACTCTTGCAGAATCTCAGTTTCTGAAATATTTAAACCAGCACATCTGACACCAATAACCATGCCTTGGATGAAGTCACTGTGATCACATTTTATTCAGATTTTTTTCTTTGCTAACTCTGCCTCATTACTTCACGCCACATTTTCTTATTTTTATGATTGTTTTGTTATGATTACCGTGCCTTCTTCAGACAGCACATGCTGTGTAGTATACTAAATAGCATCCTAATTATGGTTTCTTACATTGGAAAATCAGGAGCACAATATATAACTCTAATATAAGGAACAGAATTGGTGACTGAGTTAAATGATGTTGTAGACTACATTATGAAGGATTGATCATTATTCTACAACAGTAGTCACATTTTGTCAGATAAACACGCACAACATTAGCAAACTCTTTGACACAATTATTTGAGCTGTAACAAACCTAAGGATGAAAAAAGCAACTAGTCTAATTACAACCTAAAACAAGAATCCACACTAAGATAGTAATCTGTGAGGAAATACATCTTTGTTTGTGTGTTTCTCAGTAAAGGTGTGCGCAATTTTCACCAAACGCAGTGAATTTTGCAGCTGTTAGGGTACATTGTTAATACCCTTTGCATTGCAGGGCATTGTGGGATTGACAGAGTGCACTGGATTTCTTTCAAACACCACTCCAAAACGGCAGACCCCAAACACTACATAGTGAATAAGCCATTTTGAGCCCAGTGAAACATGAAAATTTTTCTTTTCCTTCATTGTTCTTACCTCTGCCTCTTTCCCCCGCATATGTTTAATTCAAACTTCTTTCCAGATTACTCATTTGTGTTTTTACCCTTTCACTTGCACTTTCTCTCAGTACAAGCAGCAGCACACGCTACTTCACAAAGTGAATGGGGCTCTCATGCTGATCACTTTCTTCATCTGTCGAGTCCTTCTCTTCCCCTACCTCTACTATGTTTACGGCAGGTATGGGTCTTCATCTCCCCTCTTCTGGCTGTTTCTCTCTCTCTCTCTCTCTCTCTCTCTCTCTCTCTCTCTCTCTCTCTCTGTCTCGCTCGCTCACGTCCCTTGTTCCAATTTATAACATGTAATGGGTATCTATGAAAAAACACATGACAGATAAATTTTCCCCATCTTTACCATTTCAGGTACGCATCTATCCCACTTTACCAGGTCCCTCTTGCTGTGCCGTGGCAGTGTAACTTGGGTGCTGCGCTGCTCATGGCACCGCAGCTCTACTGGTTCTCCCTCATCTGCCGTGGGGCTCTACGCTTGTTCACTGGTCGCTCCCCGCGTTCCCGTAGCCCCACCTCTCCCTCCAAGCTCCTCCCAGATGGACACGCATCTTCTTCTCAGCCAGCCAATGGCTACAGTGGTCGGGTGGCCGCTCTAGACCCGCCCACCACCACGATCCACTAAGAGAGACACTCAGCTAAAGAACTAATATATGTGTGTATGTGTATATGGGTTTGAGACTAAAATGGGTCACACAATGAGCCTGAATGAATTAACTGTGAAGAAAAAGACAAAGATAAAATAATCTGAAGAAAAGAAGTGACACTGGATCTGCAGACACAGGAAGTGTAACAGAATAGTTGTACTACAGCAGTGCAGCACTCTTTTTAGCTCCAGGACCCATGTACTGCATATAGGACTGCTTTAGTAGACATATAAGAGCTGTGCTCAAAAAAAAAAAAGAGACTGGAATGAACTTTGCGGTTGTGCACAATAGGCAAGCCTATGTCAAATGCACAAGTTTGAACAACTGAGGCAATATGCGTCATTATTATGCATTATATGACACTAAATGGGTTATAATGACTGAGTAGATAGGCATGTATTGGTTTTGTGCAAGAAATAATACATTTAATGATAAATAGACATGACTGAAATTTTCTCTAAAAAAGAAAAATCCAAATCAAAATGCAAATATTTTCAAATAAAAGTTAGGTTTGTCTAAAACCCAACTGGCAATAAAACCTAGATTGGTTTCATAAGCAAGTTTGCTTACTTAAAACAGAGATTAAACACAGATCTGCAAAGTCATCAAACACTATTGAGCTTTTTCAACCTCTATAGAAAGACCTTTCTGGAATGTATTATTTTGTACATGCTAGTTCCTTGTTTTTAGACAGCCTGGCTAAGCTTAATAACTGAAGCATAAAACAAAAGGTGAGATGCTACTCAGAAGTCCTGTCCTAAGGCCTTATGGAGACCTGTACATTGACTTTAAGGCAGAACATTCAGGTAGATCTTAACCAGCACTATCAACTGTATCTATCTATATATCTATCTATATATATATATATACTACTTGTATATACAAAGATAAAATAGACAACCCTGAATTTATAGGTGAAAACAAATGATCAAATATATCGCTGCCTTATCCTTTTTGTAATTTTGTGTAATTTTAGTTTATATTTGCTTTTTGGTTATAGGAGAGTATTTAAATAAAAAAAAAAACCTACAGTGTGGACAAGGCAAAGGGGAAAACATTCTCTTAACATTTTTATTTATGCCTAGTCTTTGATGACAAATTTTTTGTTCGTTGTAAGTTCCAATTTATTTATTCATTCTTTCATTAAAATATATTTTATTTAATTATTTAGTGTATTTTTATTTATTTAATTATTTACTGTTCTGTCCACTCGGTTTATGTTTATGTTCATTATCTTACTGGTTATGGAAATGTATGTTGAAACTCATAGCCTGTATTGAATTCCTAAATTATTAAAGTTAATATGACCCTAATGGACATATGACCCTACAGTAAACCTGAAATGCTTGCAGCTGCTGTCTTGCTTTTCAGTTTTTGGAATGTAATAAACTACATACAGGAGCGAAAGTGCATCTGGTAGAGACAGTTTTCAGTGTGGTGCTTACTCTTTCATTTAACGATGATTTTTGTGCTGGAATTTACATTTGGGGAAATAAAACCAAATCAGTTGGTTAGGAAATATTACAGAAAAGTAATGGCTGTAGGTTTTGGCCTACAGAGTATTTTTGTAAATAAACAAGAGGGTTATGTCCACAGAGTGCAGACCTGCATGCGTTTCTGAGCTCATGACATCTAACTACTGTTAGCAATGAAGATTCAACATATTTTTGAATGTACAAAAAAAAAACCTGTGAAAATACAGTAACTTCCTTTGTGAAACTGAAGCAAAACAGATCAAGGAGGAAGGAAATTGGTGGTCACGGTGCATAAAACCATGTCCTTCCATGTCAAATGAAATTTAGTGCCTCAGTTGCTACGACCGACAATTCACAATGCTAATATTTCAAGTAATCCCAGGGTTTGGACACAAGACGGTGACTACATTGCATATAGAAGGCAAAGACAAAACAAAGAAACAAAAGCTACTAGCATTGACTTCCATGTGCTAATTGATTTATATTATGCAATAGACCCCTCTACCAGAACTGTGGGAAATTCAGTTCTAATTATTGCTACACTTTATGAAAATGGGCAGAATCTTATTATGAAAAATGAATAATACATGTAATGACTGTTAGCATGGGGAGACACTGTATAATTTTATGTTAACAGGCTCAAACAAGTAATGCAATTTATTTATGAACACTCCTACATTAATATTTAGTGAAGCCTTAACCGGACAGAATAACAGCACTGNTGTCTAACAAGGTTGGATGCTCTTAGATTAGATTGGAAGATATTCTTAGATTTACAAATGTGTGCTGCCCTCTTCAGTTGCCCTCTGGAAAATACACTGATCAGCAATAACCCATATCGCAAAGCTCTGACTCGTGGCATGGACTTCACAAGACCTCTGAAGGTGTGCTGTGGTATCTGGCACCAAGACGCTAGCAGCAGATACTTTAAGTCCTGTAAGTTGCGAAGAGGGGCCTCCATGGATCAGACTTGTTTGTCCAGCACATCCCACAGAATTTGGAAACCAAGTCAACACCTTAAATTCTTAAAGTTTCAAACCATTACTGAACAATTTCGGCAGTGTGTCAGGGCGCATTATCCTGCTGAAAGAGGCTGCTGCCATTAGGGAATACCGTTGCCATGAAAGGGTGACACTTGGTCTGCAACAATGTTTAGGTAGGTGGTACATGTCAAATTAGCATCCACATGAATGCCAGGACCCAAGGTTTCCCAGCAGAACGTTGCCCAGAGCATCACACTGCCTCCGCCAGCTTGCCTTCTTCCCATAGTGCATCCTGGTGCCATCTCTTCAACTGATAAGTGATGCACATGCACCCGGCCTTCCACATGACGTAGAAAACGTGATTCATCAGACCAGGCCTCCTTCTTCCATTGCTCCATGGTCCAGTTCTGATGTTCACATACCCATTGTAGGGGCTTTCGGCAGTGGATAGGTGTCAGCATGGGCGCTCTGACCGGTCTGCAGCTACGCAGCCCCATACACAGCAAGCTGTGATGCACTGTGTGTTCTGACTCCTTTCTATCATAGCCAGCGTTAACTTTTCAGCAATTTGTGCTACAGTAGCTCTTCTGGATCGGACCAGATGGGCTAGCCTTCACTCCCCACATGCTTCAATGAGCCTTGGGCACCCATGACCCTGTCGCTGGTTCACCGGTTGCCCTTTTTTTTTTTTTTTACCACTTTTTAACAGGAACACCGCACAAGACCTGCCGTTTTGGAGATGCTCTGACCCAGTCATCTAGCCATCACAATTTGGCCCTTGTCTCAGATCCTTACGCTTGCCCATTTTTCCTGTTTCCAACACATCAGTGTCAGTGGTTTTAATGTTATGGTGGATCGGTTTATTTGTTCTCCCTGAGTACCAAATGACATTACTGTTGTAATTCAATATGATGCAATATTGAATATCAGTACTGATGTTAATACTGTACAACATTCATTCAATCATGTGGTTTTAAAGTAGAGAGAAGATTAGCTTTTTCTCTTTACGTTTCCTCCCTTCATTGCTCCCATAACAACTAGCAATACAAGCACCAATGTCATTTGTGTTAAGTGCTGCTGAAGTGTCTCAACACTCTAAAATTAATTCTGATGGTACGAAGGTGCTCAACAAAATGATCAGCCAGTCTCCTCTTGGTTTCTGCGCAAAGGTCAGAGACCAGCCTTTTTTATACAATCAAATGGCCAATATTGAAAATAAAATATTTATAGATTTCGTACTGTTGAAGCCCCTGTGAAATTTTCTGTTAAATACTTTTTACATAATTAGTTTTCATTATTTATAATGTTCATAAAGGGTAATAGGGCACGATGTTTGTTCGTTTCCAAACCTAATTCCCTGTGAAACCATATAACATTAATTAGTTACACTACCAGGCAAAGGTTTGGAAAAGTGCTGAACAAATCAAAACCAACTCATCATAACAAGCTTCATCCAGGAAGCTTCTCTTAAAGTTCCCAAATAGTCGGAGCTCCTATCTTCTAAAAACTTCTTGAAAACTACTTGTTTGGGGGAACCATTTCATTGTAATTAACTATGACTTGATTTAAGTAAAAACTACTTATTAAAATACACTGATTCAGAAATGTATTTCTATTCAGAAATGATTTAGTGTACAGAGATAAATTATCGATGCAGCGAAGCAGAATCCAATCCAGACATGGAGTCAGGTAGTCGAGGCATCTTGCTCATGGGCTCAGCAGTGGCTTTCAGACTGAACTGGGATTTGAACTGAACTGCTGTGCTGTGACTGTTAAAGTGAAAGCTGAAATGATCTGACACAGAAGACTACAATGGTCCATGGTCCACTCTATGGCTCAGGATTGTTGTGTTGGTTTACAGAAAGCAATTCACTCATTTACACACTGACTCTACAAATCAAAAACCTGTCAACAACATGAGACATTTATTAAAATGAATAAATGTTTTGCCTGGTATCTCTTTCATACATCTTGTCTTTCATCTTAACAGAATCACTCAAATCAAGTGTATTTAAACCTGATTGTAAGAAAAACCCAACAACAAAAAAAAAACAAACACAAAAAAACCACACACAAAAAAAAACAAAGAAACAAGTCATCATCTGTTCATAAAAATGAAATGGATCATAGGCCCAAAATAAGCGTGTGACCCAAACTTGTCCCGATTTCTCTATATTCTCTCAGTATCTCCTCTGTCTGGGGCTGAAGATGGTGCTGGGGTTGCTGTCTCTCTCCCTCTCCTTGTCTCTTTCCCGCTGAGTGCTGGGAGACGAGCGCTCCTGTGTGGACTTTTCGCTTTTGAAAAGGTCGCGACCCGTCCTGAGGATCTGTTCCTCGAGCTTTTGATGGCGCTTCATATCGGAGAGCACCTTGTCGAGCTGAGCTGTTCGCTTCACCGTGGACCGTGCGGAGGAGCCTGAAAAGAGACAAGCAAGATGTGATCCGGTATCACCAAACACACACTGACATAATCGCCCCTGTAATTACGAATGATGCTTTTCAGATAATTTCATCGTTTGCTTGTTGAAAATCAAATACAGAAAACTGACATGGTGGAACTGAGCTCTTTCGTTCTGTCACAAAAGGAAGTTTAGAGAGCTGTAATGAGCAAACCAAGCTTCCATAAGGAAGAACAGTGCGGTGACTCAAAACTCCTAAGGGATTAAACACTAAGTAAAGAATAAAACACTTGGGAGGAGAGCTGTTGTAGGAAAATACTCTGTGGGTGGTGCGATGCAGCCTGAGTGAAGTGAAGTGAAGTGACTTGTGGCCAAGTGTGGTGACCCATAATCGGAATTTGTGCTCTGCATTTAACCATCCAAGTGCACACACACAGTAGTGAACACACACACACACACACCGTGAACACACACCCGGAGCAGTGGGCAGCCATTTNGTATTGAGGGTGGCAGAGAGCGCTGGTCATTCACTCCCCCACCTACAATCCCTGCTGGACCCGAGACTCGAACCCACTACCTTCAGGTTCACCTTCGGGTTACAAGTCCGACTCTCTGAGGCCACGACTGCCCCTGAGGTACTGTTACTACCCCAAAGTTGACTCCCAAAGTGTTTTATTCTTCTTATACCAGAGCCAGTGTCCATTTACCAAATATTACATTTTGTTTATTTACTATAGAACAACACATCATACTTCGTTATCCATTCAAAGATACATTTAGTGATAACGATATTAAAAGAGCATATTTGAATATCGTGGTAAAATTCATACCTGGTGTTCTGCGCCGACCAAGGAAAGCGTTCTTGGGAGTCACTGAGGTTTGCTCCTCATCAAAATCAAACTCAGTGGGTGTGGGAGGCCTAGAAACAGAAAACAACCCTCGGTCTTTATATTAATATGCTTTTGGAGTCTCTCATCTAGCAGACTGAGCGGATCGTGGCCTAATTTTATAAATATAAGTGAAAAACAGCTGAATTCTAATTATACACCCACCAAATTAAAAAAAAAAAGCTGTAAGGTATAATGAGTCGAGTGTAGTTAAGTATGCTTTTACTTCAGTGTATCAGTAACGGATTTTACTCAACATTTATTCATTTTCTAGGTGTTTTTAACCACAACTCATACGGTCTTTTAATTTTAATTCACAAAGTGCACCGGAATAATGCAAACTCTGATTCGGACCAGAATCTCACAACTCTGTACAGCTGTGTTTGTGTCCTCAACAAAACGGAAGTGTTTGCTCGTTAATCACGCTCTCTGGCTAAACAGTGTTCAGTGTCATTTAATGGTGTGTTTAAATGCAAAGTGAAGGCATGCTTAAATAGTGAAGTTAGTAGCTGAAAGCTCTTGTAATGGTGCCACTTGCAATATGCTCCATATTAGGAGTTAGGGCTGGGAGATATGACAATATAATACTGATATTGTGATATAATGTATCATAATATCACAATATTCTTTAGTCTTTTCTTACATACTTAGTAAAATTTAAAATTCAATTTATTATAAATTGCTTATTAATTGTTTATTAGTAATAATGTAACACTCCTGAATTACTGGCAGTACCATGAAACACACTGTGTTATTATGATATGTTCTTTTTATCGCCCTCCCCTGTGGCTGTGGGCCGGGAACGTGACCCTGAAAAGCTAAAAGTTACCAAACGAAACACTTTTCAGGCTGCAGCGTGATTTTTTTGAGGTTGTTGCTAGAGTAGCAAAAACGAGTGCGTCTTGTGAGACACAAGTACTTTTTCTCCGGTTGGATGAACAGCTTTACCGAGCGCCGGGGACTCTGACCTTTCGTCTGTGAGAAAGGAAGCCATCTACAGTGCAAGAAGCTTTTTGATCAGTTTATACATTTGTTTCTAAAATAAACAATGTTAAGTCAAAGTGGTAGGTTGCACAGGTCAAAATCTGGTCTTGCAAATGTGCTACTAATTCCAATAAGGAGAAAAACAATTCACACTCGCACTATTAAACCCTGCTCACATCAGATATCCTGACATAATAAACTCATAAAGTTATACTGATAATATTGTGAATGATCTATGGCCCACTGCTACCTAACAGTAACTTTCTGTCACCTCTAGGAATCAAACTCACAAACCTCTAATTTAATACTTCAAGTCCCTCACTTTATCATAATCATAACAATTTAATAATTCATGTCACCCACTTGCGCTCGCTCTCCTCCTGTTTGTCCTCATCCGAGTTGTCTCCGTCTCGCTCTGGAGACGGAGTGCGTGGTGGAGTCGGAGCTCTGCGAGGCAGAGGGATCCACTTCAGCTCCAGCATTTCTCCTTTAGCCAGCAGCTCATACAAGCGCTTGATCTCCTCAGGTGGAGGCATCCAGTTTTTAGGGTCCTCCAGCTCCTCGTCACTGTACGGGATTTCCCAGTCGTCTTCCTCCTGCCGGGTCTGGCCTCCGTTGGTCATGTCTTCGTCCTCCTTTGTTCCCTCTGTCTGTTTGTCTGCTTCTGTAAACTCTTTGTCTTTCTCCTCATCTTAGAGAAGCGGAAGAGTTGTGAACAGGAAATGAATCCTGATGCCTTTGGCCAGAATCAGGTTAAACAACCAGAACAATTTGCATGTTTACCTACGCTCAGAGATCCGATGGATCGTAAGTGTGCAAAAGTCTCAGGCACATGCAAAGAAATGCGGTAGAGCAAAGACGCCTTCGAAAATAATGAAATTAAATGTTTCCACATTAAAAAAATACCGTAAACAGTAAGAAATTAAACAAAGTCAATATTTGGTGTGACGATCCTTCGCTTTGTGTGTGTGTTTTTTTTAAATAGTATAAGGAAGTGAGCTGTAAGTGTTACTGAGCATCTTGCAGAAGCAGCCGCAGTTCTTCTGGAGACTTTGACTGTCGACTCGCTTCTTATTTCTGCAGCGAAACCAAAAGCCTTCATTCTGTTTTTATCTGAATACTGACACACAAACATTTAATTTTGTGCTGGAAAACTAATGTTTGGAATCTAAAATGTTTTTGTACTGAATCAATAATGTAGAAGTCATAAGATAAAAATCGATAACAAAGTTTGTACTAAAAAAAAAAAAGGGTGCGAAGACTTCTGCACAGTACTGTAGTTCTGAATTCACTGGGTGTTTAGATAATCATAGAAAATATGAATGACAAAGAATATAAATAGTTGTTATTCTTTTTAGTTAGTTAGTTAGTTAGTTAATTAGATATTTGTGTCTGTCGTGTCAGTGTTTAAATGTTCTTTACATGCTTGTTGCAGCTGCAGTTGTATGTACAGCACTTTGGTTTAACTCATTCATTCTTTAGCAAGTGCTTTATCCCGGTAAGAATCCTGGCGAATGCGGAGCCTCGGTGATCTCAGAAACACTGCGAGCAAGGTTGGGACACATCCTGGATGAGTTGCCACTCCATCGCAGGGCATCACACACAATCATTCACACATAGGGGCAGATTACAGCATTCACTCCACCTACTGGCATGGTTTGGGAGGTGGGAGGAAACCAGGGAACCCTGAGGAAACCCACAGGGACACAGGGAACAAACTCCACCCTAAGGATCAACCCGGGGACCATGGACCTGCGACGCAGCAACACAACCTGCTGCACCACCTGACACGCCCACGTCAGTTAAATGGGCCTCGTTTAGCAATCTTTTTTATAAAGTCGTGTGTAAATGCCTGCGCTAGCCGAACCGAACAAATGAATGATCAGGGTAAATGCTGTAAGGCAGAAGAGGAAGTTATTTCAACTCACCTCTATGCCAATAAGTATATTATAATTTTGATATTAATAATAAGCGAGGGCTAAATCTTCCCTCAGACGAGGCGTTTGTTCACGTCTTGCGCAGACAGAACAGCCTGTCCTCTGTTTCTATGGCGTCATTTCTACTCCATAATTGAATGATTAGCTTTTATTTGTCAAACCCTCAACTTATGGCTTTGCGCTGGCTCTCTTTGCATATTCTTTAATTAAAGCCAATAATATAAAACAACTAATTTTCACTGAATGTTCTTGATGGTACTCTTAGTCCCTGACCTAGTGAACTAGCATGAGGATGTGTGTTTGATAGAGACGCCTTTGGCCTCTTCTGTAAGTCACTCTGGATAAAGGCATCTATATAACGGTACAGTCCATTTACAGAAGTGCAGCAATTTGCTTTGAAGTCGACCAAGCCGAGGTTTCATTAGCCAGGATTCTTATGCGTAAATTCACACACGCTCAGGAGCACGAGTAGGATACAAACGTTTTTTCCAAATTTACAGGATTTTCATGAACACCAAATTTCCAGTGGAAACACCCATACATAAAATTTATGAATAAATCCGTTCGTGTCCAGTTTGATCCACGAGGCCCAGCGTCTTTATCTGAGGACGGATGTCCACTCTGCGCGCTCTGCTGCACACGTCATTAAAATGTACAAATTTAAGGAACGTACGGAGGTCGTTTTCATACCTTTTTCATCCTCTGTCATGTCCTCAGTTTTAATGGCCTCTTCTCTTTCTTTTTCTGCGTCCTCTTCTGTGGATTTGTCCTCCTGCTCCCTCACACCCATCACCTCCACCCTGTCCGAGAGCGAGGACTCCGCTTCCTCCACTGCCTGCATCACACCTGCTGAGAGGACGGGACCAGGCAGGGTCAGCTCACCCCATGCAGCTCGCTTATGTAGCTCTGTCTCTCTTACGCGCACACACACACACACACACACACACACACACACACACACACACACACACACACACACTCTCTCTCTCTCTCT